>JACEFZ010000487.1:0-36221 GCA_014155875.1 Cepaea nemoralis | reverse complement strand
AAAGGGGAAAACAAATATACTACCTCACAGGTAGACTGGGGACAATAAAAGACATGGGAAGGCAAGCCCAGCAGAAAGCTAGTAAAAATTAGAAGCATGAGCCAGGCTTGACGTAACAGCTTAACTTAATTTGTTTCATGAGAATGATGACAGTATTTCTAACAAATCAAACATCATGTCAACAATTTGAATACAAGTTATATATTATATATATTCAAACTAAAACACTGCATCATAAAACTACGAGAATGTCACCGAGTGTAGGGATACTTCAATGCTGCCTCAGATACTGCATTACAATTAAAGAACACTAAATCTGATCAATTTCCAAACAAATCTGAACACATTCCATCAACAAGATATGTTGGTTAACAATCAACAAGATATGTTGGTTAATAAAAAAAAACTATTAATTCTTCATATAGACACATGCTTTACATCTTCATTTCCCAAAGAAATGTAATATATTTCACCAAAAAGATATGTTCATAAACAAGAAAACAATTTCTCAAATAGACACATGCATGGCATCTTAACTACTTCTTCTTAGTTCATTCATTCCATGTATCGTTGGTGATCATGTCTGTCCACTGCTTTCTGTCTCATGTACTGCCAGTCATTTCTAACACTGATGTTCCTCCACGCTATGATGTCAAACTGTCTAACATCTTGCTTGGTCTCCTCTAGTCTTTTCTTCCCTTCAACTTTACCATTGTCACAACATATGCCAGCTTTTCCCTTATCATGACGCGCCCAAATAAATTCGGACTGTCTTTATCTGATGCGAGCAGCCAGTTCTCTTTGGCAGTCAACTTCCTTCAAGAGATCTTCTAACATGTTTATTCGTCTACATTGACCAAACAAATCATACCCCATTTCATCAATAAGATATGTTGGTTAACACAAAAACTATTAATTTCTTAAACAGTCACACGACACCTATCACATCTAAAGAAGTAAATGTTGGATTAATAATATGAGTAAGCTTTGTGTCTTTAATATATAAATTAACTAAACATTTTTGATTATAACATTTATTGCCATTAAAAAATAACTTAACTTATAATCATAACAAGCAGAGAATACTGAAATGTATAATAGCCATGAAATACTTGCAAAACTGAAAATACTGCAAATGTAATATTTTCATTGTGACAGTAACATTCTGACAATACAAGTTTTGAAAATGCAATCCTACAGCAATATGGTACAAAGTATGTACCTATTCATTCACTTGGCCATCTGCTCTCACAGTGGATGAGGTGACTGGATTTCTTAATCATATCTCTTCTCACTTGCTGTATAAATACAACAAATATCAGCAATGGTATCTCATGAGGGAAGCAATCAGGGAGCACAGTAATCAACTAAGGATGTCATAGGAGGCAAAATAAAATTAAAAATAAAAGAGAGACAGAGAGAGAGAGAGTCCATTTTTAAGCACGTTTTCCGATAAACACACCTAATAAAATCCCAAATGGAAACATCTGAAGAGCAAAAATAACATTGCATATACCTACCAACACCATCATACTAATTCATACTCTGAAATTTGAAGTGTATTTTCAACAACACAAACTACGTCCAAAGCGTGAACAAAGGAAAAGCATTTTGTAAACTGTATTCAACAAACAATAAATGATTGCTCAAATATAGTGAGGGATTAACAATTAGGTGGTTCCAGCAGGTTTTATACAAAGAGTTGCGCGTGTTAAATTTGACCTTGGGGTTTACAGATGATCCACATTTGAACAATACCTGTGACTAGGTGTGTTAATTGTTTCAGCTAAAATATTATTCATTTATTGACTTTATATGAAATATAACTCCGCAGTTTCCACCTGACGAGATGCAGCGAAATAAGCCAGACAATAAATCATGCAACATACTGTTTGTGGCGTGTGAGTTTAAATTCACTAAGGGAATACATTTATTTTGAAATTTGAAGTATCTATTCATGCTGCTTTGTTCAATAAGTTTGAATTTCTAAACAACATAGTACTGATAACCGCACATATATTCACTGCAGAGTGTTCATTTTAAAACCTAAAAATAAAAATAATTCAAGTTCACAAAAATGATGCCATGTACTAAATAAATTAAACAATACTGAATTAGAAAATGCATTGCAACAATGATTAAACAGGCGAAGAAAGCTGATTACTTAGTAAAATTACTAGACCCTGCAAACCTTATACACAAAATCTTGATTCTATTTTTAATATTATTGCTCACAGCAAACTGCAGATGAAATATAAAAGTGCTATTGCTTTTACTGACATCATAATTTTTTCATTACACATGCATCCAGTATATTGTGTTCATCATCATATATGAAGTCTTTTGCAGAAGTCACTTTCATCATCATCATGTGCCATGCCGATAAGCTTTGGCAGTCATGTTTCACCATCTCACACGATCACTTGTCTTGGATCAGCTCCATGTTTTTGTTTTGATTATGCCATATGACCTAGCCATCCGGAGATGTACTTTTCTGCCTTCCCCTTATTCTTTTCCCCTCAATCAGTTGTCACCAAGTTCTCTAGTTTATTTCTTCTCATAACATGCCCAAAATATCTGGACTCTCTATGTCTAATTTTTCTAATCAGTTTACGGTTTTCATTTGTCCCTTGTAGGACTTCCTCTTTTTTTTTTCTTCTTCTTCTGTGTTCATTCGGAATATTGTTTTAGTCATAATTGCACTATGACTGTTTACAGCAGAGCTGTGATATTTGAACCTTTCGGCCGACACATCTGACTTCTTCAGGCATTTGTTAGCCGGGTTACCTTCCCTGCCTGGGTTTTATTTTGGCCCATATCTCTCATAACAGCCTGCAAAGTGACTCTGGGTCCAAATCCAGTTTCACGCTTCATATCCAAGGTATCTTTAATGCCCTGTGCCCACCGCCATGTTGACTGACTCCTAGCCTCGTCTTCTCAGAACCATCCCTGACATAACTGCTCTTGCTAAATCACTGTGTCGTCTGATGTGAACAATGTATTTTAGTTTCAGTGACAACATACTGTTTATGTTCCAGTACACATATATACTATTTATCAGACCATTAAATCTATCTCAGATATGTCGCATAGAAATTTTAATATAAATAATCAAGTAGAAATATCTTGTTGCAATTCACATATGTACATATACTCATACATGCAGAATGAATATAAATATCTTGCCATAGATCAAGTAAAATGCACCCATGTTCTTTCTATCAAGACAAAATAATAACTGGCAAGTCTAGGCAAATTGTTAACAAAAAACTGATTGGTTAATCACAGCATGAATGAGTGCAAATTCATTGATATGTTGGGCTATGTTGCAGGCACTTAATCAACAAACAGTAGAAAATGCTTGTACTTTATGATAATCTCACTGAGTCTGCTCCTTAGAGAAGTTCAACTGCAGCTGGGCATGACAATACAAAATGAAACAGTTAGGAATGTCTGGCTCCTGTGAAAAAGAGAGCGATAACAAACACAGACACAGTGTACATACCCGATAACAAACAATCCCTGTAAATAAAAAGTTAGATTTGTTGTGTTGTAGTTCCTCTGGAATTAACAAGGCAAGGCCGAGAGAGGGAATATACTGCGTGGGCACCACATGTTCTCTGAAGCTCTGCCCAGGCATTGTGAGTTGGAATTTTGGCCAAATCCCAATCCACATACTTGTCTGTCAGGACTGCAAGGTGCCACTCACAGTGCAATACAAAGTTTACTTACGACTATTTTAGTACTACTATTATTACTGCTTTATCCAATTAATCTCCTCACTCATTCTGATTTTTATTGACTAGGATTGAGTTAGTTGTTAGGTATGAATGCTGTTTATCTGTTTTCTCTCTTTCTCACAGGGCCACACATAACTGTTTTCAGGCTACAATACACTATATAGAGTTGTGGCCCCAGCTACAAACAGTCTACAATGAATTTTAAATGTAATGTGAAAAGACAATATTAGAAATAATGATATCAGGAGGTAAGTGAAGACAGTAACAGTGTTAGACTATATTAAACAACAGGAAATCAGGTGGCTTGGCCATGTAACAAAATTTGTGCATAGCAATGCCCCAAAGATTTCTAGCGCCCAGGTTCAAGGTCAACCCTGCAAATAATGGACTGACAGAGGATCTAAGGATGTGAATGCTTGAAACATATAATAAAGCTCTCTCCAGACGTCTCTTTGTAATTGGACACACAAAGGCAAAACAGAAATGAAGAAAAAGAGAAATAAGTCTCGTTTTTGAACAAAGCAACAGTAACAGCTGTCACAAAGATCTAAAGTTTCAAGCACATTAAGTATGAGATTCTTGTTTCAACTGGTTGCTTCATAATCATATGAAGATATTTTGTTATAAAATACAACTTAAAAATATGTTAAAAACAGGACGTTTTGTAACATACAACTTCTTCATCCACTGGACTGTGTACATGTACACAATAACTAAATAAATATATATTTTTAAAAAATTGGCTATTCAGAATGTTAAATATAAAATACCATTAACTTTAGACCTCATCTCATGGAATTTATTATTGCATACACTTTTATATTAAAAACTACATACACACATGTAAAATAAGATGTCCACAGCCATAATTAATCTAAATCGTTGTGTCTAAAACTATTGTCTGTTCATCCCCGAATGAGATTCTACATTCATGGGAAGAAAATCTGTAATGGTGGAAAACTGAACAGTAACATTAATCAACTGCCACAAGGTTTGTGTATGAAACTGAATGAACAGGATTTTTAAAAAAATAAGGGCTTGCAGTTCCCCCAAGGGCCAGAGCCGCCCAATCAAGTCCCCATGTTTCTGTGTGTTGATGACTGCCTCTGCTGGTGGCCCTGGCAAGATCAAGTGCAAATACTACACTTTGATCTTAGCCAGAAGGCTGAGAAGCGATACCTTATTGATCATAGTAGCTCCTGTGCCAGCATGGCCGCAGTCAAAGTGTAGCCACATAACCATGACATAAGATGCATGGAAATAACTGTTGGTGAACCATTCAGGCAGCACATATACATATACTGACTGGGACTTATAGAAGTAGAATAAAGAATGAGAGATTAGGACATATTACACACATTTAAAAATTGAAAGCTGTAGTTACCATACTAGGATTTGAACTGGTCGCCTCCACATGATAGCGCCTTTGCTGAACATGTGTACTTTGACACAATTCCAACTCGATACTACTTTATAAAAAAAGGGGTTTAATCATTAACCAGATCAATCATCCACCTGAACCCACAATTATTAATTGGTAAGGCACAAATTCTGTACAAATTCCATAGTTGTGGTTTCAAATGGATGACAGACCTGGCTAATGATGACACCTTTTCTTGTGATGCCAAGTTAGTCATGTGTTATGTTGAAGTTAACTTGTTTCTGGAGCTAGGCGCTGTCATCATTTGAAGACAACAGGATTTAATCCCGGTATAGTAACAACAGCTTTGAATTCGAATGCTGACTAGTGTGTCCTGTAATCTCCACTTCTTTCTTCTATATCTATGAGCACCAATCAATACTTGGGTGTTTGTTTGCGAACTAAGAAACAAGGCCTGTGGCATAAGCACCTGTAACTAACAGGAACTTCCCCTGAGCCTCCAATGAATGGTTTCAGCCAGGTTTCAGCCATCTGTGTCAGGTATGTGTTCAATGTTCTGTTGTACGCATCTTTATATACAGCTGTTCAATATGTGTTAAACATTCTTAGAATTGCACGACATTACAACTGAAGGAGCCTATTCGATTCCCATGATCCCTTTCTAAACATGGCTTCAAAGGCTAGGATCGACTTTATTGCACCGGGGTTTATCCCATATGACTCATCTCTTTCTGCAGGGCGCCTGCCAAAAGCGTCACACAAACTCCAAAGTTCCAGTGACAGCAGGATCCAAAAAAAAAATGCATCGGAGAGCTGAATGACAAAGTTCAATAATAAACCTACAATCTTCTTTATCACAAGGCAGTCAGCGTAACCACTTTGATATGATGCGAGATTCTACAATGTTAAACCAAGGGCAATGCTGTTTCATACTGCCCTGGTAAGTACGTATGTATTCCATGGTTTTGTACGGTTAAATAAACCATTGGGGAAAATAAACAACTGTTATAGACTAATTTGGGTGTGGAGGCACAGTTTAGGATGCCATGTGGGTTTGTAAGTTTAAACTATAGGTCACTGCTCAGACCACAATATGGCTTTATATGGTTAAAATTTGGGCCATATTGTACAGATATGGGTGTGTAAGGTTGGACTAAAAACCACACTGTCCAGACCAGTGGTTCTCACTGGTGGGGAATTTCTCCCCCCCCCCCCCCCAGGGGGGAATTGTAGGGTTTCCTGGAGGGGGAATGGGGGAATTAAGATTATAAGATTATTTCTAGATTGCGTTAATACAAGAACTGATTACTTGATATTGTTTTTCCCTTCATACTTTACGGTTCTGTACGTATCACCCTTCTGAAATTCATTTTATAACATAAGTAGATCCACAAATAACGTTTTATGTAGATGTCTAGACTTGTTTTAGTTTGTGCTATTAAATTTAGCTTCAATTATTACATATACTGTGCAGAGGCAGGGGGAAATTTTTAGGGAGGAAATACAAAAGGGGGGGGGGAATGACGTTCTAAAAATATGGTGAGCGGGGGAATGACATCCTAAAAATATGATGAAGGGGGGCACGGGCCAAAAAAGGTTGAGAACCACTGGTCTGGACTAATATGGATTTGTAGAGTTAAACTGTAGGCTAAACTGTGTAGACTGTAATAATATGGGTGTATAAGGTTAAACCATGGACTATACTACTTAGACTGTACTGAATGGGTTTGTAAGGTGAAACAATGGACAACACTGCTCTAGACCAACAGACTTTAGCGAGACAGCAACAAGGCATACGTCCCAAGTCATGACCCTGTAACCATATATCAACAAATATATAAAAACAGATTTGTTGTGAATTATACAATACCTTGAGCTGTACATAAGACTTTTTTATGAACAAAATGCACAGCTGGAAAGCCATGCCAACATAAATATAAGCCAATTTTCAGAATCATTGTTATGCTGGGCGGATTAAAACCTCCACAAATATGTGCTCTCTGTCTTCTCGGTAAGTTTGACTGCTGATCGTCTTCCATGTGACCGTCAACCCATCCAGTATTTTCTTCCTCCAACACCCTCATCTCCACAGTTGTCAACTTTTTCCTGACTTTCTTGTCTCATCATTATCATTCAATGGCTTGTCCTGTGCAAAACTATGCCGCCATAACAGCCTTTTACAAATTCTCTCTATCATAAGCCTTGTCCTGCCTCCGTCAAGTGTAAATTATTTATCACATCCTGACTCCATCTACGATGCTGTCTTCCTCTTCCCCTTTACATCTCTCCTCCATAATGATCTTTTCCATCCATTCATTTCATTTTCTTCAATATCATTTGTCTTAATAACCAACATTCTTTAACAGTGAGTTCTTGTTTACGAAGGTCTAATTGCTTTCATACAATTTAGTTGCATGTCCTTTACACGGACGTAGCAGTCAACCCCAGCAATTTTTGGCTGCTTGCGATCTCTTGGCAAGTTAACGTTTCGTAGTTTGCCATTGATCTCTGAATGATTGGCACTCGTAAAGGGAGTTAGCTTAGGAGCGCATTCATTAACTAGTGGGAAATCATTAGTTAGTGAACGTGTATGCACGAATGGATAGACGTATCCAGGGCTTGCACACACGTCACTAGGGGGACTTGGGACTTGGGATTCAACTAGGAAAGATGTCCGTGTTTACCATCATCAGTCAGAAGATGTATGATTTCAACGAATAAACGAATGTTCATATAACAGACGAGACTTGTCCACTATATCGACACGAGCCTTCCACACACACAGCCTTATCATATCATCACCACACTGTTATACAAGGCGGTCTGCTTCTAAATCGCCTGCAGCTGTGTTTTGAACCAGTATGCGGGATTGTGAATTGCATTTGTAGCCCCTTTACCACAGTGCCAATTTGTTCTCATAACAACCAAAAACTAGCCTTTTCATAATTTAATTCAACAAGGACATCTCTAATTTACATCAACATAGCAATGTACAATATGACAACTGAATTATATGCATGCACAGACACCTTGGATAACATGTGCTATTACTCTGTAGTTAATGTTTTTTTTGCAACCATGGAATAATTTAAATGTAACCCACAACATTCACATTTAGGACAATTTACATTATCCACAAATAGGACAATCTACATTATCTATAAGACAGATAATCTAACAATCCATAATTATTATTATTTAATTAATATAATTATAATTATTAATCATAATCTAATAAAAGCTTAAAGAATATTTAACTTTTGATACCTTGACATTATTTCAACAGCCTGCTAGTTTTTGTCCTTTAAAACGAGAAAGAGATATCGGCTCTTAAAAGGATTAAATGTTTTCCAACGTTAAGAAGGATCAACCATAAAATGTTCATATTCTACCTTGTAACAATCACAATTTACTTTTACATTGAAAAAATATTACAGCACTCGTATGCTGTTTTATAAAAAAGTGCAACCAGTGTCAAAAATGTTGCAACAAGAAAACAAATAATAATAATAACAATGATCTTTAGCTCTGTAAAGTTCTGCATCACAGCCATATCGTCAAAGAAGTCAAGGAGCTGTCTAAAAGATTATCAAATGCCAATTGCATTTAACGGGCAGTCCACCCACCATCAACAACTAGCGAGGCTCCAGTGATCTGATTCGCTGCACTGGAGCACAGGAAAGCCACAATTTCTGCCACCTGAGGATATTAAAAAGTGGTATGACCTGAACTGAGTCTGGAGCCAAAACAAAAACAAATAGCATCAGACAGTGTCAAGGTTAGGGGGCCACCTAACAAGGTGAAAAGTGACACAAGGAAAAGGATCACACTGCTCTAATATACAATTGTTCTAAAACCGTTCAGACTTGCAGCTCTAAAATATAACTGTTCAAAAACTGTTCAGATTTACAGCTCTAAAATACAACTGTTCTAAAACTTGCTCAGATTTACAGCTCTAAAATACAACTATTCTAAAACTGCTCAGATTTACAGCTCTCAGAGAGAGAGAGAGAGAGAGAGAGAGAGAGAGAGAGAGAGAGAGAGAGAGAGAGAGAAGAGAGGAGAGAGAGAGAGAGAGAGAGAGAGAGAGAGAGAGAGGAGAGAGAGAGAGAGAGAGAGAGAGAGAGAGAGAGAGAGAGAGAGAGAGAGAGAAGAGAGAGAGAGAGAGAGAGAGAGAGAGGAGAGAGAGGAGAGAGAGAGAGAGAGAGAGAGAGAGAGAGGATGAGAGAGAGAGAGAGAGAGAGAGAGAGAGAGAGAGAGAGAGGAGAGAGAGAGAGAGAGAGAGAGAGAGAGAGAGGAGAGAGAGAGAGAGAGAGAGAGAGAGAGAGAGAGAGAGAGAGAGAGGAGAGAGAGAGAGAGAGAGAGAGAGAGAGAGAGAGAGAGAGAGAGAGAGAGAGAGAGAGAGAGAGAGAGAGAGAGAGAGAGAGGAGAGAGAGAGAGAGAGAGAGAGAGAGAGAGAGAGAGAGAGAGAGAGAGAGAGAGAGAGAGAGAGAGAGAGAGAGAGAGAGAGGAGAGAGAGAGAGAGAGAGAGATGAGAGAGAGAGAGAGAGAGAGAGAGAGAGAGAGAGAGAGAGAGAGAGAGAGGAGAGAGAGAGAGAGAGAGAGAGAGAGAGAGAGAGAGAGAGAGGAGAGAGAGAGAGAGAGAGAGAGAGAGAGAGAGAGAGAGAGAGAGAGAGAGAGAGAGAGAGAGAGAGAGAGAGAGAGAGAGAGAGAGAGAGAGAGAGAGAGAGAGAAACACTAACCTCACTGATTTTAACAGGTTCGCCTGACGGATGCACAGCCAGTATTTGCTTCTGTTGAAAACATTCACAAGAAATTAGTCCTGCATTTCTTCAATGAAAGACAGCTTTTTTTCTTCAATATGTATACAAACACATCCCTCATTAAATCGAAAGGGTTGAAGACTATCTGTAGCTTCCTTATACTATTCCAAAAAAAAAAAAAGTTTAGTTCCATATCCTTTACAGGACGTCGCAGTCAACCCCAGCATTTTTTGTCTGTGATTTCTTGGCAAGTTTACCTTCAGTAGTTTAAAATGCTTTCTGAATGACCAGCACTCATACCATTTAATGAAAACCAACGCAAGGTGGTCTGCTACCAAATCATCCGCAGCTGCGTTTCGAACGTGATATGCGGGATTACAAACACTAAACATTTGCAAAAGTCTGAAAACCAGTCTTGCTCAATATTTTATTTCCATTTTCAAACACTTGTCTAGATGCAAAGTGCTCTGTAAAATGTTAGAACCCTCTTGTGTGTTATGTGCGTGCTCATGCACACACGGTCTTCTGAGCTAAGCGAAAACATGATGCACACGTAACAAAATGGAAGTCAACAGAAATAGTTTTTAAAAAAGTTTGTGACTATATGCATAACAATAGGTAGGATAAGATGCACAACTGGAAATAAAATTGGTGCGCAACAGAAAAAAAAAAATGCAGAGATAATATGTTGAGATGTACACACTTCAGAGCAACATGAAATGAACTAAATAATATTCTAAGAAAATGCATCACAATTCTGGAACCAAACCTTAATCAAACGAAAAAAATAGTGGCTGTTTAGAAAGTAATGGTTTTAGTTCCAGCATAGGGCTGGGCATTTTGCCAAGAACCACTGATATATAATATCACCCGTACCCTGATTTCTTGGATTGTGAGATCAATTAACTAGCTTTCTCGGATAATGGTGAAAAACATTCCCTGGGTGCAAGTTGTGCATGTTGAAAATCTTAAAGGAAAGGCTATAAGGTTGCTGCCGTGGCAAAATCGTAAGGCCAGAAAACCTACCCACGGGCAGACAGAGTCCGCGACATTGGATGGAATCTGTCTAGGTGTGATGCACCCATGTCAAAAATGAACCGCAGACGAAGACAAAAACTTACAAGAGGTATTTCTTGACAACTGTCTGAAGTTGCTTATGTCATCATATATATTGAGATAAACATCATATATATTGAGATAAGCAGAGTCTATAGGTAGCAATCCCAGTTTTCAGATATATGTAATATTTGTCTGTTATGGCTAAGGATGCCTATAATGCCACCTTCCAGACCCATAGTGGTTTCAGAGGTGATCGGGTAACAAATCTGTTCCATCATCATCATGATGTGCCCTGCCACATGGCATAGGTGTTCATGTCTCTCCACAGATCTTAGACCTTGCTGATCAATTCTACTGGTGATATTCCCATACGCCATCGTTTTAGATGATCCAGCATCATTTCTCCCCGTTTGCCTCTTCTACCACTGATCAGTCATCATCACAATGTTCTCCAATGATTCTCTTCCCTTACATAACCAAAGAACACTGTCTCTTTCTTACAATATGCTGATGGCAATGAATACCAAGATTCCATGATGGCAATAAATACCAAGATTCCATAATGATGGCAATGAATACCAAGATTCCATAATGATGGCAATGAATACCAAGATTCCATAATGATGGCAATGAATACCAAGATTCCATAATGATGGCAATGAATACCAAGATTCCATGATGATGGCAATGAAATACCAAGATTCCATGATGATGATGATGGCAATGAATACCAAGATTCCATACATGATGGCAATGAATACCAAGATTCCATAATGATGGCAATGAATACAAGATTCCATAATGATGGTAAATGATACCACAAATGATTCCATGAAGATGGCGATAAAATACCAAGAATTCCATAATGATGGCAATGAATACCAAGATTCCATAATGATGGCAATGAATAACAAGAGTCAGGATGATGGGCAATAAATACCAAGATTCCATAATGATGGCATAATTATACCCAGATTCCATGATTATGGCAATGAATACCAAGATTCCCATGATGATGGCAAATGAATACCAAGACTCATGATGATGCAATGAATACCAAGATTTCCATGATTGATGCAATAAATACCAAGTTCCATGATGATGGCAATGAATACCAAGATTCCATGATGTATGGCAATGAATACAAATTCCATGATGATGGCAATCCATGATCTGATAATGCATGAAGACCAAGATTCCATAATGATGACAATGAAGATCAAGATTCCATGATGATGGCAATGAATTATAGCCAAGATTCCATGATGCTGAATGATGGGCAAGGGAGTACAAGATTCCATGATGTTGATGGCAATGAAATCCAAGATTCCAATGATGATGGCAATGAATACCAAGATTCCATGATGCTGATGGCAATGAAATACCAAGATTCCATGATGATGGGCAATGAATACCAAGATTCCATGATGATGGCAATGAGATACCAAGATTGTTCAATGATGCTGATGTTGGCAATCGAATACCAAAGATTCCTGATGAATGCCTGGTAGGGCAATGAATACCAAGATTCCCATGATGAAAGGCAATGAATATCAAGATTCTATTATGCTGAATGGCAATTAATACCAAGATTCCATGATGGTGATTGGCAATGGAAATACCAAGATTCCATGATGTTGATGGCAATGAATACCAAGATTCCATGATGTTGATGGCATGAGATACCAGATTCCATGATGTTGATGGCAATGAATACCAAGGATTCCACGATGTGATGGCAATGAATACCAAGATTCCATATGATGACAATTAATACCAAGATTCCATGATGTTGATGGCAATGAATACAAGATTCCATGATTTTAGGCAATGAATACCAAGATTCCACGATGCTGAGGGAATGAATACCAAGATTCCATGATGATGATAATGAATACCAAGATTCCATGATGTTGATGGCAATGAATACCAAGATTCCATGATGTTGATGGCAATGAATACCAAGATTCCATGATGCTGATGGCAATGAATACCAAGATTCCATGATGATGACAATTAATACCAAGATTCCATGATGTGATGGCAATGAATACCAAGATTCCATGATGTTGATGGCAATGAATACCAAGATTCCATGATGCTGATGGCAATGAATACAAGATTCCATGATGATGACTTAATACCAAGATTCCATGATGGTGATGGCAATGAATACCAAGTTTTCCATGATGTTGATGGCAATGAATACCAAGATTCCATGATGCTGATGGCAATGAATACCAAGATTCCATGATGATGACAATTAATACCAAGATTCCATGATGATGACAATGAATACCAAGATTCCATGATGATGACAATTAATACCAAGATTCCATGATGGTGATGGCAATGAATACCAAGATTCCATGATGTTGATGGCAATGAATACCAAGATTCCATGATGATGACAATTAATACCAAGATTCCATGATGGTGATGGCAATGAATACCAAGATTCCATGATGTTGATGGCAATGAATACCAAGATTCCATGATGCTGATGGCAATGAATACCAAGATTCCATGATGATGACAATACCAAGATTCCATGATGCTGATGGCAATGAATACCAAGATTCCACGATGCTGATGGCAATGAATACCAAGATTCCATGATGATGACAATTAATACCAAGATTCCATGATGGTGATGGCAATGAATACCAAGATTCCATGATGTTGATGGCAATGAATACCAAGATTCCATGATGTTGATGGCAATGAATACCAAGATTCCACAATGTTGATGGCAATGAATACCAAGATTCAATGATGACAATGAATACCAAGATTCCACGATGCTGATGGCAATGAATACCAAGATTCCATGATGATGACAATTAATACCAAGATTCCATGATGGTGATGGCAATGAATACCAAGATTCCCCGATGCTGTTGGCAATGAATACCAAGATTCCATGATGACAATGAATACCAAGATTCCACGATGCTGATGGCAATGAATACCAAGATTCCATGATGATGGCAATGAATACCAAGATTCCATGATGTTGATGGCAATGAATACCAAGATTCCATAATGATGGCAATGAATACCAAGATTCCATGATGATGGCAATGAATACCAAGATTCCATGATGATGGCAATGAATACCAAGATTCCATGATGATGGCAATGAATACCAAGATTCCATGATGATGGCAATGAATACCAAGATTCCCCGATGCTGTTGGCAATGAATACCAAGATTCCATGATGATGGCAATGAATACCAAGATTCCATGATGATGGCAATGAATACCAAGATTCCCCGATGCTGTTGGCAATGAATACCAAGATTCCATGATGATGGCAATGAATACCAAGATTCCATGATGATGATGGCAATGAATACCAAGATTCCATGATGATGACAATGAATACCAAGATTCCATGATGATGGCAATGAATACCAAGATTCCATGATGTTGATGGCAATGAATACCAAGATTCCTTGATGTTGATAGCAATGAATACCAAGATTCCATGATGTTGATGGCAATGAATACCAAGATTCCATGATGATGATGGCAATGAATACCAAGATTTCATGATGATGGCAATGAATACCAAGATTCCATGATGATGATGGCAATGAATACCAAGATTCCACTCCTTTTAAAACCTTAAAAGTAAACAAACAAACAAAGCTGTAATTAAATTCTGCTTTAACGTATCCATGAGACCATAAACTAATTCATAACAAAAGTTTACTGCTCTATGGAGATATGGTGAGTTAAACATTCATCATCATCATCATCCACTTTTGCCGTCGCACATCGTGGAGATATTAATTATAGATTCCAATGAAAACAAGGAAACAAAACTACAGTTCCTACGAAGAAAACAAAAGCAGAGAATCAACAACAGAATGATGAATAAATGTGCAGAACAGGCAAAGGTAGTTGTATAGTGGGTACTGCTACTGGAGTGTGAAGTGTTAGGCCTTCACACATTCTAGTCCATGAGACATGACGTAGGATGACCAGTTTCTTTCATCCCCAGTAAACTGTCTAGTATAATTTTTATGAGGCTGGAACAACACGAGAGAGAAAGTCGGGTAGAAAAATTACAGACAAAAGCAGGGAAAAAAGAAATTAGACTACTGTCTGTCATTTACTGCCAATATAGTACCTTGCAGTATATGGCAGAGGGGTCTTTGAGCCTGAGGAATAAAGGCCGCCTGGCTAGTGCAGTCGCCACGAACTGTGCAGGTTAGGATTTTCTTTTTGCCCCAGACAGAAAAAAATCCGACACCTTACCGAGGGATCGAACCCGGGCCTCCCGAATGAGAGTCTGGTGTTCTAGCCTCTCGGCCAGCCACTCCTCAGCAATAATTAGACTACATACAGGACTAAATACACAGACACAAGTAACACCAGACAATAAATGTTGTACTGACCTTCCCATCCTCAACAGATATACCTTGGTCCTTGGCTCTATCTTCTGCCTGCTTGATAAACACTGAAACAGACATCAGGACAGAGTTAACTAAACAAAAAATGAAACCGACAACAGGACAGAGTTTAACCACGGAATGAAACGGACAATAGGACAGAGTTAACTAACCAAACAAAGTTACCTCCATGTCCTTTTACAGAATGTCTCAATCATCCCCTGCATTTTGTTATGTTTGCAATTTTCTAGACAATTTTACGTTCATTATTTTTGCAATACTGAAACCTGAGGCTGACTTTGAACATGGTATTTAGGGGTTGTGAAACTGAGCTCACTATCTTTAAGTCACTGACACCAACTAACTAGTGAAACAATGAGGCACTATCCATATCATGATGATGATGATCATCATCAAATGTCCTTTCCACCTCTGTCGTGACCCACCTCAAAGTGATAGAGGGGTTTGCGTGTTCCAATGACCATAAGAGCAACGTCGATGGTGGCGCAGCTACTGGTAGGGTCTTCCATGTCGGACAGGTCAAGGGATGGGGACCAGACAAAGTGAGACATAAACCTGCTGCCTTGTAGATAGACTGGGGATAGTCAAAGGCTAGAGAAAGCAAACCCAAAAACTGCTTGTTGAAGTTAAATGTACTGAGCCACTGGCTTGAAGAAACAGCGCAATGCATTTCACCCGATGTCACCAATTAAAAGAAAGAAAGAATGGCTTTAATCCTGGAGTCTCACAGTGCGGTTATAGGATAGAGCTAGGCACCTCGTCTTGAAAGGGTTCACCCAATGCTACTTGTGGTCACCTTTCCCTGTTCTGTGGAGTCAAGGCATAGAGGGATACAGAAAGAGCTGTAAAGGTAATCTATGAACAGGACCCGCTGTAATGGGTCTTCAACACACCCTGTCTTATGTCCTCTAGGTGAATTAATACAAGCTTCTTCCGGTCCTCTCGGTGTTGCCTTTTAACATTTACTGCTGTATGCCTCTTGCATGCTTCCCCTCCAAGTTTTCCTTAAGAACAACTATTTACAGGGAGTTGTGTCTTGTGTGACTTAAACTGGGTAAATAACATGCCAGTTGCCTTTACTTCCAGAACCTTTACCAGCACACATTTTAGGGCAGGTCAACCCGAAAGCCCTGGTACATTAAAAAAAAATCTGCCCCTGGGGATTTGAATAAACGACCACTAGCAATATCTTCTATGGAGTTGCTTTAAATTTTTCTTTGAAGACAAATATGCTTATCAGGTGTTTCTACACAGGATAATGATATACTTGCGAGGTGTTTCAACATAGGACAATGATATAATCACACGGTGTTTCAACATAGGACAATGATATACTCACGAGGTGTTTCCACATAGCCAGGACAAACTGCATTGCAGGTGACTCCAGAACCAGCAGTCTCTAAACTGACAGTCTGGCAGGAAAAAGAACAGAATTCAATGGCAACGCAGACAGACACTTTCTGATGATAACCTTGCAATTTTCTATAAGGCTCTGGGTTTGGTTGCCACCATATCTGACAACAAACACATATTCTAAAGGTGCATCTTACTTTAAACATGATCAAATAAATTGTTGAACAATCAATGTTGAACGTAAAAATATGAGAACTCTGCTTCAGGCCAAACATACATTTAGAAAGTAGTTCCTTCTTCATTAGTAAGTAAAGGGCTTTCCTCAACACCCAGAGGTATATAGGGTATGTGGTGCAAGTCTCAAAGTTTTACAGACCGCCTGGCACTCAATGGGTGATGTGATCAGTATCACACCATCACCTTTACTTCCCTGAACATATCCTGGCAACCGTCAAACTATCATCCACTGCCAATATAGTAACTTGCGGTGTATGGCAGGGAGGGTCTTTGAGCCTGAGGGATTAAGGCCACCTGGTTTTTGCAGTCGCTGCAAATTGTGCGTTAGGGTTTTCTTTTCCCCCTGACAGACAAAAATCCATGCCTTACCAGAAAAAAAACAACAACTATTACAGCTGAAATGATCTAGGAGCCCAGGTCAATTAACTAAAATAACCTTTATGGGGATTCTAAAACACGACCAGTTAAGCACGCTAGCCACAGGAAAAACATGGCATCCAAAATACATTCAATGGTAAATGAAATCATATGACAAGATGTGATAACAAGTATGGTACTACTGTTTCTTTCAGACAATTCAATATACAGTACAGAGCACCATGGTGATCCTTCTTAATCAGCATCAGTAGCTGCTCAAAATATATTCACTTGATACTCATTGTTCACATTTCCTCAGATGGAAGACAGAAAACTGTTCTTCTACATTCCTCTTTTGTGGGACGTGCACCACATCTAATTATGCACCCCAAAGGTCATTGTATCCAACTTTGGCATGCATTTGTGCAAGACTTGCTTCTTCTAGACCAATTTAATTCAAGGTAACAGGCTCTATCTACCCACAATCAAGTTTTCTTTCCTAACATTTTGCCAGGGTAGCAATCTTCAATCTATACTTAACATTTCCAACATGTGCATGAACCTGCTGTTTCTCGACCTTATCTGAAAAGGTGATGTATTTGACCTCACTACCTAAGAGATCAGGGGGACATATATTAGATACTGGTGGTTCTTGAAATAACGTCCAGAACTGTGCTGAAATAAAACCCATATCTGGAGGCCAGCATGGCCGAATGGATAAGAGTCCCATTCTTAAACATGCAGTCTGTTGATGCTGAGGTAGGGGTTTCATCCCTACGCTGGCCAGTTGAACTAAAATGTTGACTTCTCATCTTTGACTTGGGGATGTAAATTGCAAGTACCTCTGAAGTCAGAGTGTGTTCACCTGATGGTGAGGGAACTGGTAATAGAGAAAGCTAATCCATACACAAAATTCAGTTCAGTGCTAATAGAAGTAGTGCGTAGGGACTACACTTGAGTTCAAAGTGAGCGAGCACAGAAAAAAAATCACACCCATATCTTCTCAACCTGTAGAGGACACCTTGATCACTCAGCCACAGCTCCCCAGCTTATAATCAAACTTAGCACCTACCTTTTTTATCGTGACTATATTTAACTGCATAAAGCAAGAGACAATCTGTCAATACATCTTCACAACATTTCATTGAAATGTAAACATATGATTTCATCTCGTGTGTGCACAGATTCACTAATCTCATCATGTTCCTCTTGTACCTTGCGGTGTCATGGTGAAGTATAAACAGATTCACTAATGTTTAACAAAAATCTGTTAAATGGACACCTCTCACAATAACATTACAAAATCTGTCAAATGGACACCCATCAGAACACCATCTCACCTTGGTGAAGCCAATCAGTCCATGTTTGACTGTCACATAGGCTGTCTTGTTGGGGGAGGCCACCAGGCCATGAGCTGAGGCAATGTTGATGATGCGACCCCAGCCTGTAATGAAATAATCCACCTAGACATGTGTACAACATCACTGCTTATACTAGCAAGACATGTCAACACTGACAGCAGTAGACACAAGAGCAGCTTAGTTAGTTAGTTAGTTAGTCGCGGTTCCAACTTCACAGCAATGGGTCGTCCCCATTATGCTCCGTTCCTGTGCCATGAATATCACACAAAGAGCAGCTTACATCAAGGTATCATCACACTGAGCAAAGAATGGAGAGAGTGGTGTAATGACCTGGCAGAGAGAGTGGTGTAATGACCTGGCAGAGCCAGGGCGTACAACAACTGATTGATGGACGTGTTGGTAGAGATGACACTATAACAGTTCTGTGCATCATGAAGAAAAATGTCATCAGGAATTGTCAGCTATAGTTCAAGGTAAGGTCATTGTTGAGTAGAACGAAGTCCATAGGTCTACAAACTCAAGTATGAAAATGGAGGTGACTGCGATCAATGCAGCTCTGAGGTGGTCAACAGGCACCTGAATCACCAGAGCAATCAAGGAGTCTGATTCTCAGTCCATATTGCTATAGGTTCAAAATGAACAGATGCAGCATATGTGGGTACTGAGCACAGACATCTTTTTCTTCTTGGGCTTAATTTGATAGATATGCTGTCCAGGGCATACTGGAGTGTGAGACAACAAGTGAGTGGATCTGTTGGCTTCAAGAGTGCAGTAGTTGGAACACTCGCATTAACATAGGAGCTATTTTAGACCGAATGACTGCTAGATGAAAACACACAAGATGCGACAACATATTTAAAGATGCTATGAACATTATCTTGTATCATGCGATAAGTGTGGATACGTGTTCTTGTATGGACCATGCCATGTAAGGAAGCCATCCAGATATTTACATCTCTGCCTTCCCCTCATTCTTTTCCACTCAATCTTGCCAGTTGTCACCAAGTTCTCTAGTTTATTTCTTCTCATAACGTGCCCAAAAACTTTTATCTGTCTACATCTAATCTCTCTAACCGTGTCAAGCGCATATTGTTGCAACAGAAAAAACCATCACCAAAATTGATGCAGCAGTACAGACAAACCTTTGTCAAAGCATACGTTAGCTAGCGAAAGAATTTGATGTGTCAATTGGGACAATTCAAAAGGTCATTTGTGAGAAACTGCAATATCGGAAGGTGTGTTCACAGTGGGTACCACGGATGTTGACCAAACACCAAACAGAGGAACGCATGGGATGGTATTTGAACCACTTGCTGCGTTAAAGAGTGGAGGGTAATGAATTTCTCTTCCGCATAGTGGCAGGCGATGAATCATGGTGTCACCACTTTGGCTGGAGCAGCAAAAGAGAGCATGCAATGGAAGCATGCTGGATCACCAAAAGCCAAAAGATTCAAGTTACAGGTTTCTGTTGGTAAGACTATGCTGAGTGCATTTTTTTACCATGAAGGGCTATTGTTGGCTGACTTTAAAGAACCTGGTGTCAACATCAACTCTACCCACTACTTGCAAACACTAGACAAGATGGATAAGGTGGATAAGCGTAGTGCTGTAAGGAGATGGCAAAATGCCAAGAAGAACAGAGCTGGTCATCCTAGTCCCTGCTTGCACTTAGAAAGAGAGATGCACACAAAAGTAAGCTATTTCAAAAAACTGGTCACGGTGGTTAAAAGCGAAAAATGGGCAGAGGTGTGTCAAAGAGTAAGCACAGACAAGTCACTGAAATTGTTCTGGCGACTACATAAAAGCATGAGTGGTGTAGTCAAGAATAAGAGCATTTCTGACTTCCAAGGTGCTGACCTCATCTGGCAGAGGACTGACGAGGACAAGGGCAAAGCCCTCTTTGAACGTTACCTTGAGCAGAGCAACCAGACAGACATGGGAGGCCGGAATCTGGCCAAGGAAGTCACCTCAGACAGATGCAAGGCCCAGAACACTTCGGATGAAGACACAGTGACAGTGAAAGAAATCAAGGCTGTGCTTCGACGATCAAAAAACAGTGCTCCAGGTCCTGATGGCATAAGATACGACGACATAAATAGGTGTACCAACAACGAGCTAGAGAAACTAGCAGACATGTACAACAACAGTATAGGGAGTGCTAGCATCAAGGAGGAATGGTTACACAGCTATCTGATTCCCTTGCCGAAGCCTGACAAAGACCACAAGAAAATTCAGGGATATCGAATTATAACCATGCAGAATACAATAGGCAAGCTGCTGGAGAAGGTAATTGCCAGGAAAATATCAAGCCAACTAGAGAGGCAAGGTGTTTTCCCACCTACCCTGGGTGGGTACCGTCCAAAAAGAGAAACCTGGACCAATGCAGCAGTCTTTGCCCACGATGTCTATGAAGGTTTCCACTCAGGCACTGAAACCGTTGCTGCAGCGATTGATCTTGAGGACGCATACAACAGAGTACCACTGGATTTTTTAATGTTTCAGCTTCTTGAACTAAACGTAAGTCCATTCCTCCTTAGTTGGATCGCTGCAGCTCTCTTCCAACGGAAAGTAGTTTTTAGATGTGGCAGTTGGACTTCGGAACCAACAACAATATATCCTGGCCTACCACAGGGATCACCATTATCTCCGGTACTGTTCAACGCCTACACAGTGAGAATCACCAGTGAGCAGATCACTGGACCTGGCAGGACATTGTCATATGCCGATGATGTTTTAGTGTATCGTCAGGGTAAGGATAGAGAGGAGGTTGCTGTGGAACTACAAACCGAACTCAATCGCATAAGTACTTGGTGTGATGAAGCTGGGGCAATGGTGAACCCAACAAAGGCAACAGTGACTTGGTTCTCGTTGAATAATCATATTGTCAACACTCCAACACCAACTGTAATGCTGTGTTCAGAGATGGTGGAAAGAACGCAGGCAATGAATTACCTGGGGATACGGTTTGATCGAAGCCTTGCTTATAATGTGCACATAGACCAGGTGATAAAAAAGGCCAAGCGGGGTTTGGCAGCGATGCGGGTGATGGCGGCAGCAAACTGTGAGCAGCGCCATCAATGTCTTCTGTACGAGGGGCTGGTCATGTCTGTTTTGGAGTATGCAATGGCAATCCTGACTGTCAGCCATAAGCAGATAGAAAGGATGGAAAGGATACAGAATGAAGCTATGCGCATTATTCTTGGATGTACAAGAGATACAGCATGCAGGGCGATGCGCTACCTTCTTGATTTTCCAACCATTGAAGAGAGAATGCAAGTTTGCAGGGCACGTGCCTACCTCAGAATTAACGCAAACACACAGCATCCACTGCATAGTGAAATTAGGAAGGGGAAGGGCAGCAGGTTAAAAAGAGGTCGGTCGTGGATGGGTCAAGCCGAGGACATTCTTCAACAGGTGTGTTCACTTGAGGACTTAGAACCTGGCGAGGAGTGGGTGCAAGTGCCAACAGACTTCTGCACATCCTTTTCAGTTTGCATCCAACTAGATAGAAAATGCAGACAAGAAAATCCGGCTGCTGTTGAGGCTGAAGTACAAGCGTTGATTTTCGAGAATTCGCTAGACAGTGACGCGGTCATCTACACAGATGGGTCGGTCGTCCGACATGTGAGAAGCTCATGGGCCTTTACAGCTCGGGCCGGAGGGAGAATTGTGAAGGAGGACTCTGGTGCTTTCACTGAAACCACAAGTAGCCTGACCATGGAAGTCATGGCAGTAAGTAAAGCAATAACATGGCTCGAGACACAGACATTCACTAGGGCTTGTTTCCTTAGCGACTCAATGAACATGATCAAGAGGATAGAGGAGGGGTCGATCCGAAGAGAATGGTTGCTGCCTCTGAAGCGGTCTCGGCTGGCAAAGATTAGTTTCATCTTCGTGCCAGGGCATGCGGGAGTACAAGGAAATGAGCGGGCTGACAAGCTCGCAGGTGAGGCTACTGTTGAGGGCGGACGCGCCATGGACCAGGCTGACATTCTGAATGCTCTACGAGAAGTGAGACTTTTGCAAGAACCAAGTGATGACTGTGAATCTACAACAATGGCCAGACTGCGAGAGCAGCAAATTAAAAGAGGGGTGGCCAAACAAGAACACTACGCAGGAAGCCAAAGAAGATTGATAAACCAACACAGAACTGGCGTCGTTAGCCGCTACACGCTGCAGGATTTGCTGAGGAGGGGATCCGAGCACTTATGGACTGAATGGTCCGATGTGGAACGAGGATGATCTGTCGACTAACTAACTAACTAACTAACTAACTAGACAAGATGCATTAAGATGCACTAGACAAAAAGCCATTAAGAATAAACGACCCGGCATGCTTTCTCGCGGTGTAATTTTTTTGCACGATAATGCTCGTTCGCATGCCACAAAGATTGTGCAGGAAGCATTAGCAAGGGAGAAGTGGGAAATTCTGCAAAATCCAGCCTATAGTCCTGATTTGTCACCATGTGATTTTCGTTTCTCCAGACCTCTTAAAAAAAGCTCTCAAGGGGCAACAATTTCACACAGATACAGACGTAATGAACGTGGTAAACACTTGGTTCAGTGAGCAACCAGAATCGTTTTTTGCCTTCCTAAGCAATGGGATGCTTGCCTGAATGCCTACGGCGACTTCTTCTGTCCAACCCATGGTGCATAATTCATTCAAAATAAAAGTTTCATTTAATTCTACCACACATGTTAATGTTTCTTTCATGCTTTTGTAATAAAGCCATTGGAACGGGTTTCAAATGAACGTCCCTAATAACTCTAGTTGTTCACTGTGTACAATAACTGCATCACTAAATGATGCAGATCCTGTTCATTGTCTGCAATCAGTACTGTATCTTCCACATATTTAATGTTATTGATGTTATATCCCCCAATGGTGATTCCTCTATCTTCTAAATTTCTAAAAAATACTTTCACTATAAAGGAAAAAAATATCTGGAGATATTAGACATCCCTGACGCATACTTCTCTTAATAGGCTGATATTGACATACTTCATTATCAATCTTTATGGCAGCTTGTATTTTCCAATATGTATTTTACAAGTCTAAGGCCGTTCCCATCAATTTGCAGATCTGTAAGCATCTTCATCATGTTGACATGTCTTCTTCTTCTTCTTCAGCGTTCCGAGCCATTGAGGTTCTTTGCTGCAAATACAATCCGTCTCCATTCGTCTCTCTGGTGGACCTTCTCTTGCCAGTCGTTGATTCCAAGTGCTTGTAGGTCTGTACATGTATTATCTCTCCACCGCCTTCTTGGTCTACCTCGGGGTCTGCGGTCATTTATTTCCTGAGTGTAAGCGAGTTTTGTTTCCCTATTATCTTCCATTGTTGACATGTCTTACTTTATCAAAAACCTTTGTGTAGTGAATGAAGCGAAGGTGTAAGTCTTTGTTTATTTCTATAGAATGCTCAATTAATGTTCTTAGCAACTACACAGCATTTACTGTACCCTTGCCTTCTACAAAGCTATGAACAAGATTCTCCATTAATCATTAATATTATGATCTGCTTACAAAGACCAGAAACAAAGACCAGATTTGAAAAATGCTGAGACATGTAGAAAGCGAGGGATATTAAGTAAATGCTCCAAGCACGTTTATAAATGCATATTCTCTTTTTCTTCTGTTCACTGTTTCTATTATGCCCTTCAGTGCCCGGCTAGGTTTTCTGGACAAGGTCTTTTTGGCTGTGAATAGGGCTTGTGCTCGATGCCCGTCTAATCCATTGCTTGTGAGGTCAGCCTCTTGTTCAGATTCTGCCGTGTCTAAATATCAACGTTGTTTTTTAAATAAACATAATGAATTAAAGCAATAACCTGACTCATCATTATATGCTGTGCAAAATTGCATAGACATTTATGTCTCTCCAGAGATGTTCTAAGACCTCCAGCATGAGAATGGAGGTGGAGGCGGTAACAGCAGCATTCCGTTGGTTAGAGGAGACCACTGCAACACATACTGTATTAATTATGGGCTCAAAGGAGAATACCTAGTAAGGTGGAGAAAGGAATTTTTCATGTGGAATGGCTATCCTCGAGTCAGAGGTCACCGATTGTGAGAACTGTATGGATTTTTCGCCCTGGCCATGCGAGAAAATGAACAGGCTGATAGGCTGGCAGGGAATGCACCTCTTGGTGGTAGATTACCTATTGATAAGGGAGAGGTGGTCGAGCGCCTGTGGGACCAAGTGCAGAAGGCAGGGAAATAGATTGAGAACCCATATGTGGAAAGAATAAGATTGCGTGGGATCGGCAGGGGTTCTGGGATAATCTCAAAACTGTGAGGGAAGACCAGGAGAACTTTCAATCAGATAGTAGTGGGAACAATTAGTAGTAAGACTCTTCACTGGCTGTTGAATGAGGGGACGGAGTGTTATGGGAATGTCTTGAGTGGAGTGATGTCAGTTCTTAGCTCAACTCAACTCTCCAGAGATCTCATCCTCAACGTTCTAGATCCATTCTATTGATGACATCCCTCCAGGCCACTGTCGTAGGCCATTAAGCTTTATTTCTCTCAGCATGCCCCCAACAACTACTGAGTGTAATCTTGCCGAAAGATTCTGATGTTGACAGTGATGTCCTGTAAAGGATATGCGGGGGAAAAAAAATTCCCCCAACCCTTCAACTCCTGATCTTTCCAGTCATCGCAATGTTCTCCAATGCCTCTATTCTCAGTATACAACCAAATATCAATGTGTCTCTTTCTTATAGATGTGTATACTGTTCTACTTTCACTATCCCCTTCCAGGCACTTATCTGGCACACCAACTGTCCAAGGAATTCGCAACTCTCTCATCTTAGAAACTATATCTCTGCTACCTCCAAATTCTTACTAGTTTGTGCTTTCCCATTTCAAGATTCACTGCCACACAATAGAACAGGCTAGATGTAACTTTTCAGTACCCTTCTTCTTCTTCTGCATTCGTCCGGAATGTTTTAGATGTAATTGCATTGTGCCTGTTGACAGCAGAGCTGCGATATGTGCACCTTTCAGCAGATACATCCGACTTCTTGAGGTATTTATTGGCCGGGTTACCTTTCCAGATTTCAGTATTTCATTTCTGACATTCTGAAGAGGATAGAAATGTTTAATGTGCAACTAGCATTTAGTGGGCAAAAGAAAGTACATCTGGGTCTCGACGAGTTAAATAAACTCAGAAGTGTTCTGGTCATGTAAGGAGTAGCTTGTCGACCTTTGACCAGTTGCCTGCTACAGAATGAGTTCTTGAGTTCACATAGCTACCATCAAGGGAATACTGACCTTTGGCCTTCATTTTGCCAATGCTAAGCTGAGCAAGCTGAAATGGGGCTGTTAGCATCAATGCCAGCATTTTGTTCCAGGTATCCAATGGAAATGACTCTATAGGTGACACATGCTGAAAACCTAAGGACAGAGTAACCAACCATAAGTAACACAACTTAAGTTCTACAACAGAGCTGGCTTTATTTGATCAAATACAGAATTAATGACCGGCACACATACCATTGAATGAAAACCAGCTCAAAGCAGTCTGCTTTCAAATTGCCTGCAGCTGTGTTTGAAACATGGTATGCAGGAATTACGAAACTATTTGTAACTCCTTCACCAGAGCCGACTGTGGGTAGCTTTCACAAATCTTTAAAAATGGACTGGGTCAAGGCCTATTCGGCCTACTCTTTTTATTCCCAAACTAGAGCTTTTTAACCCGAGCAGCATGCACACAGGACCTCCAGGTTTTTTAGCCCTTGCCTGAGAAGGCTTGATCTCCAGTCGAGCAATCAAGGAGCAGCTAAGCATTTTAGCCTTGCACACACAAAATTATGTCTTTAACCCTTTTATACCAAGAGAGTTGTTGCTGCAAGTAAAGGACTCCTTGACACGATTTGAGGCATAATGGGTACACAGTGTTAATCCTGTATTTTAATAGACCATCTGGTACTCGACGGGTGATGAGGTCAATTTTATGTGAGTTAATTTCTTGTAAGATATTTACATTACAATTTTTATCCGTCAGTGGTATTCTCATCATTATTCTATAAAGATCACATATCTGCAGAGAGAGAACAAGTTAACACTAAACAGAGGCATGGCAGGAGCACCATCTCAATCTCATCTCATCATGTTCCTCTTCTACCTTGCGGTGTCGAGGTGAAGTATAAACAGCAGGAGAGTGCCCACTTATGGGCTTCATGTATCGATATTCCCACGGACTCTGCTATTCCCTCCGTCCATCGTTTATGTAGTCGGCCTCTTCCTCTGCTTCCCTCTGGTCTGTACATCGCTTGTTGTGGTATACTGTTAGTTGGTGGCCTACTTGAATGGCCATTTATGTGGTCGGCCTCTTCCTCTGCTTCCCTTTGGTCTGTACATCATTGCTTGTTGTGGTATACTGTTAGTTGGTAACCTACTTGCATGGCCAAACCATTTGATTTGCTGCCTTCTAATAAAATCTAGCGCCGCTATAACCCCAACTTTAGTCCTGATTTCTTTATTTCTGATCTTCTTCTTCTGCGTTCATCCAGAGTTTTTTCCCGGACACGACTGCGATGTGCCTGTTTACAGCAGAACTGCGTTCTTGCGCCGTTAGGCTGACACATCCGACTTCTGCGGGCATTTGTTGACCGGGTTAACCTTCCCGGGGGTTTCTTAGGATGTTTGACTCTCACTGTTGTGGTGTTATCCCCCATCCCAGCTGGCCCGTTTAGAACAGCCAAAGACATCCTGGTCAGCCCTTAAGAGAAGGCAGGGGCAGACCATGGGCATTCCCTGCCATCCAAGGAGGCTTCCATAATTGCAGAGCTGACACATAGCGCTCTGGTACTGGGCTCACCCAAGGAATCATCATGTCCTGCACATGACTGCTTAGCCTCACTTCCATATATTGGGCCTTCCAGTCACCACAGGCTGTTCCTCCGGAAACAGAAGAATGCAGTCTGCAGATGACATCCACACAGTGAGCTTTCGATTCAGACTTTCCACGAAATGGATTTGCTATCCAAGCAATATTCCATTTCGTGTCACTAGGACACTTTTTCCACCTTTGATTTCTGATCTTATCTCTTCTTGATACATTGAGTATTCTTCTCAGGGATCTCATTTCTGTTGTGATTTTTCTTTTCTCTTTTTTTTTTTTTTTGTCATTGTCCAGGTTTGGCATTGGTATCATAGAGTTGGTAGGAAGATTGTGTTGTAAAGTGCTTTCTTAGTAGTTATTGATACATGTTTGTTCTTTAGTAATGGTGCCGCCATTTGTCCAATAAGTTGGTTTGTCTTATTGCATCTATTTTCGATCTCGTCTTTTGATTTGCCATTTTATATTATACTTCCTAGGTATTTGAAACTCTTTACTTTTTCAAGGTATGGTCGTTTAGCATAAAATATCTATATCTCAATAGTATTTACAAAAAACATCCAAAATTTCCAGAAGGTTGACAATATCGTGAACAACACAGGACAACTCACCAGCATTATTCACCAGTATATCAATACCTCCTGGGAAATTCTCTAGCACACTGTTGTACAAAGCGTTCACATCCTCTGGCTTGGATAAATCACCACCAGCGTAGATAGCATCAACTTTGTACTCACTGAAGAAATAATAGAATGAGACATGTTAACTTTGGATCTATTGCTCAGGTTTTGAAGAAACAAGGGTGCTGATATGATGGTTTTGGAAGCACCTATTATTAGAAAGAGGCAACAAAGGAAGGTTGTTGGTGAAAGAGGCAACGAAGGAAGGTTGTTGGCAAAAGAGGCAACGAAGGAAGGTTGTTGATGAAAGAGGCAACAAAGGAAGGTTGTTAGTGAAAGAAGCCACATAGGAAGGTTGTTGGTGTACGAGGCCACAAAGGAAGGTTGTTGATGTATGAGGCCACAAAGGAAGGTTGTTGGTGAAAGAGGCAACAAAGGAAGGTTGTTGGTGAAAGAAGCCACAAAGGAAGGTTGTTGGTGTACGAGGCCACAAAGGAAGGTTTTTGGTGTACGAGGCCACAAAGGAAGGTTGTTGGTGAAAGAGGCAACAAAGGAAGGTTGTTGATGAAAGAGGCCACAAAGGAAGGTTGTTGGTGAAAGAGGCCACAAAGGAAGGTTGTTGGTGAAAGAGGCCACAAAGGAAGGTTGTTGGTGAAAGAGGCAACAAAGGAAGGTTGTTAGTGAAAGAAGCCACATAGGAAGGTTGTTGGTGAAAGAGGCAACAAAGGAAGGTTGTTGATGAAAGAGGCAACAAAGGAAGGTTGTTAGTGAAAGAAGCCACATAGGAAGGTTGTTGGTGAAAGAGGCAACAAAGGAAGGTTGTTGGTGAAAGAGGCAACAAAGGAAGGTTGTTAGTGAAAGAAGCCACATAGGAAGGTTGTTGGTGAAAGAGGCAACAAAGGAAGGTTGTTGGTGTACGAGGCCGCATAGGAAGGTTGTTGGTGTACGAGGCCACAAAGGAAGGTTGTTGATGAAAGAGGCAACAAAGGAAGGTTGTTAGTGAAAGAGGCAACAAAGGAAGGTTGTTGGTGAAAGAGGCAACAAAGGAAGGTTGTTGGTGAAAGAGGCAACAAAGGAAGGTTGTTGGTGTACGAGGCCACAAAGGAAGATTGTTGGTGTACGAGGCCACAAAGGAAGGTTGTTGGTGAAAGAGGCAACAAAGGAAGGCTGTTGGTGAAAGAAGCCACATAGGAAGGTTGTTGGTGTACGAGGCCACAATGGAAGGTTGTTGGTGTACGAGGCCACAAAGGAAGGTTGTTGGTGAAAGAGGCAACAAAGGAAGGTTGTTGGTGAAAGAAGCCACATAGGAAGGTTGTTGGTGTACGAGGCCACAAAGGAAGGTTGTTGGTGTACGAGGCCACAAAGGAAGGTTGTTGGTGTACGAGGCCACAAAGGA
The DNA here is from genome assembly GCA_014155875.1 of Cepaea nemoralis. Classification (NCBI taxonomy): domain Eukaryota; kingdom Metazoa; phylum Mollusca; class Gastropoda; order Stylommatophora; family Helicidae; genus Cepaea; species Cepaea nemoralis. The sequence goes on along the minus strand of JACEFZ010000487.1, from coordinate 6,692 downwards.
AGGTTGTTGGTGTACGAGGCCACAAAGGAAGGTTGTTGGTGAAAGAGGCAACAAAGGAAGGTTGTTGGTGAAAGAAGCCACATAGGAAGGTTGTTGGTGTATGAGGCCGCATAGGAAGGTTGTTGGTGTACAAGGCCACAAAGGAAGGTTGTTGATGAAAGAGGCAACAAAGGAAAGTTGTTGGTGAAAGAGGCAACAAAGGAAGGTTGTTGGTGAAAGAGGCAACAAAGGAAGGTTGTTGGTGAAAGAGGCAAAAAAGGAAGGTTGTTGGTGAAAGAGGCAACAAAGGAAGGTTGTTGGTGAAAGAGGCAACAAAGGAAGGTTGTTGGTGAAAGAGGCAACAAAGGAAGGTTGTTAGTGAAAGAAGCCACATAGGCAGGTTGTTGGTGAAAGAGGCAACAAAGGAAGGTTGTTGGTGAAAGAGGCAACAAAGGAAGGTTGTTGGTGAAAGAGGCAACAAAGGAAGGTTGTTGGTGAAAGAGGCAACGAAGGAAAGTTGTTAGTGAAAGAAGCCACATAGGAAGGTTGTTGGTGTACGAGGCCACAAAGGAAGGTTGTTGGTGAAAGAGGCAACAAAGGAAGGTTGTTGGTGAAAGAGGCAACAAAGGAAGGTTGTTGGTGAAAGAGACAACAAAGGAAGGTTGTTGGTGAAAGAGGCAACAAAGGAAGGTTGTTGGTGAAAGAGGCAACAAAGGAAGGTTGTTGGTGAAAGAGGCAACAAAGGAAGGTTGTTGGTGAAAGAGGCAACAAAGGAAGGTTGTTGGTGAAAGAGGCAATGAAGGAAGGTTGTTGGTGAAAGAGGCAACAAAGGAAGGTTGTTGGTGAAAGAGGCAACAAAGGAAGGTTGTTGGTGAAAAAGGCAACAAAGGTTGTTGGTGAAAGAGGCAAAGAAGGAAGGTTGTTGGTGAAAGAGGCAACAAAGGAAGGCTGTTGGTGAAAGAGGCAACAAAGGAAGGTTGTTGGTGAAAGAGGCAACAAAGGAAGGTTGTTGGTGAAAGAGGCAACAAAGGAAGGTTGTTGGTGAAAGAGGCAACAAAGGAAAGTTGTTGGTGAAAGAGGCAACAAAGGAAGGTTGTTGGTGAAAGAGGCAACAAAGGAAGGTTGTTGGTGAAAGAGGCAAAGAAGGAAGGTTGTTGGTGAAAGAGGCAACAAAGGAAGGTTGTTGGTGAAAGAGGCAACAAAGGAAGGTTGTTGGTGAAAGAGGCAAAGAAGGAAGGCTGTTGGTGAAAGAGGCAAAGAAGGAAGGCTGTTGGTGAAAGAGGCAAAGAAGGAAGGCTGCTGGTGAAAGAGGCAAAGGAAGGTAGTTAGCGAAAGAGAGAATGAAGGAAGGTTGTTGGCGAAAGAGAGAATGAAGGAAGGTTGTTGGTGAAAGAGGCAACAAAGGAAGGTTGTTGGTGAAAGAGGCAAAGGAAGGTTGTTGGCGAAAGAGATAGTTAGTTAGTTAGTCGCAGTTCCAACTTCACAGCAACGGGACGTTCCCATTATGCTCCGTTCCTGTGCCAGTGAATATCACACAAAACGCTCCCCACTGCCCAATGTGAAAAGTGGAAAAGACAGGAGTCTCGACAAACAACAGCCCGCACAAATACACTGTGCATAATGCCGCCGTCAGAATGTCAATACAATAGTCCCCCACAAAACACCCAGTTCATTTCTGATGGAATCGGCAGTCATTTTCCCATCTGGATGTTTCCTAGATGTTCATCCACACAGTCCACGAAATACAGTTCATCGTTGATGGCAGTGGCAGGCAACCAGAAGCCCAGCAGCCACGCATTTCTGCATAAGGCAAAAACAGGTCAACTCTGGGACATTGCCATCGGCAATCGCTCCGAACATGCAGTCACGTTCCAAAAGACCTTGGGCAGATTCAAAAGCATTTCACATGAAACCCACAGCTCAAAGTGTCACGCCACGCACTCACTCAGTAGCAGGGCGACGGAACCATCACTTGAAGAATCTTCCAATTACAACTGAGAATTGAGCGGATCGCAATGAATGCAGATGGGGATGGTTCCAATATGTAGGTAATCAGCTGGTAACAGAGAGCTACACACTTTGACTTGTGCTTGGATAGACTGAGCACTTATGTAGTGTCCCTAGTGTAGTGACATCAATTCTCCATCATAATCACAATAAACAGTGAATTCAACAACGCACACACATTCAAGACAATGTCATATTTTGTCTGCCGTGATCTTGAACAAAGAAGTGATCATGTGACCTTCCTTCATTCACACTGACTTCTCCTAATAAGGTCAGAAGTCAAGGACACTTTTACGTGCCTTAAGGTGTTTTGGGTTTATGGTGCTAGCACCATACTTGTATAGACCAATCAGCACTCAAGGGGTAATGAGGTCACCATATTTATATAGACCAATCAGCACTCAAGGGGTAATGAGGTCACCATATTTGTATAGACCAATCAGCTCTCAAGGGTCAAAACTTCGCTGGCCATCTGTACTTCCCAGATATTTTTGGCGACCTATTTTAAGTCACATAGGAAGGTTGTTGGTGAAAGAGGCAACAAAGGAAGGTTGTTGGTGAAAGAGGCAACAAAGGAAGGTTGTTGGTGAAAGAGGCAACAAAGGAAGGTTGTTGCTTTCCGGCATGGCACATGATTGATTGATTGATTGATTTTAAGTTCAGCTTACCTGGAGTCCAGGTCAATTTTAAAAAATGTGCCACAATGAGATTTGAACTCGGGGTGACTGGACTGGTAGGTAAGCAATGTAGGCACTGTGCTACCACAGCTCTCTCCTAATGTGATTTGTACATTTCTGTCATTCATTAAAAACATACTTCAGTGTCTTGGAAGAGAGAGAGAGAGAGAGAGAGAGAGAGAGAGAGAGAGAGAGAGAGAGAGACTAATGGGCACCAAATTATTTTCAGAAATTTGTGGGAATTTTCAGGGAAGCAAAGGCAGTAAGGAAGGGAGAAAGTCAGTGAGGAAGGGAGAAAGGCAGTGAGGAAGGGACAAAGGCAGTGAGGAAGGGACAAAGGCAGTGATAAAGGGACAAAGGCAGTGAGGAAGGGAAATGGTTACCTCACATCATGCAGGAGTCCTGGATGTGTGAAGGCAAAACACTTACGTTTTAAATGAATTGAGCAAATTCTGTATATGCTGCTCATCTCCAAACCCATTAAGGACAATGTTAGCACCTTTCTGAGCCAAGGTACGAGCCACACCTTCACCAATCCCACCTGTAGACCCCGTTATCAGAGCCACACGACCAGCAAGGTACTCTGTGAATAAAATAGGTAAAACATAATCAATAATGATTAGCCGAAACAAGAATACCACACATCCAATACATGAACTCAGGAGACTGGACTGCAGACTTACTTCCTTTCACTTAGGATTAAAAACTCCAGAAATGGCCCTGGAATGTTAGAGCTTTTTTTTTTGCTCACTTTGAACTTAAGCATAGTCCATACACATTACTTCTAGTAGTGCTGGACTTAATTTTGCGTATGGATTAGCTTTCCCCATTAACAGTGTCCCTCGCCATCAGGCGAACCCACTCCGACTTCAGAGGTACTTGTAATTTACGTTCCCAAGTCAATAACAAGAGGTCAACATTTTAGTCCAATTGTCCAGTGTAGGGGTTGAATCCCTTACCTCAGCACACCGGATGTTTAAGAACATGCATTCTTATCCATTCAGCCATGCTGACCTCTCCCATGTTAAAGCTATGTATGAATTGGGAAACAGCCTACCATATTTGTGAACCATGCAGTAATAGATGCCTAGCAAACATTATCGTTGAAGAAGAAATTTGTAGACAGCACAGGTGGTAGAAGAAATGAAATATGAGATTAGCATTTTGGGAATGCAATCAAAATTGTGGGAGACCTTTACACAAAATAAACACAGAGAAAACTAGAAACAGAGAAAACTAGAAACAGAGAAAACTAGAAACAGAGAAAACTAGAAACAGAGAAAACTAGAAACAGAGAAAACTAGAAACAGAGAAAACTAGAAACAGAGAAAACTAGAAACAGAGAAAACTAGAAACAGAGAAAACTAGAAACAGAGAAAACTAGAAACAGAGAAAACTAGAAACAGAGAAAACTAGAAACAGAGAAAACTAGAAACAGAGAAAACTAGAAACAGAGAAAACTAGAAACAGAGATGAGTAATATGGGGAGGATATGATGTGAGCTGCAGGAGACAGTAAATGACAGGATGGCTTGGTGTGAGTTAGTAGCAAATGACAGGATGGCTTGGTGTGAGTTAGTAGCAAATGACAGGATGGCTTGGTAGCAAATGACAGGATGGCTGGGAGTGAGTTGGTAGCAAATGACAGGATGGCTTGGTGTGAGTTAGTAGCAAATGACAGGATGGCTTGGTAGCAAATGACAGGATGGCTGGGAGTGAGTTGGTAGCAAATGACAGGATAGCTTGGTGTGAGTTAGTAGCAAATGACAGGATGGCTTGGTGTGAGTTAGTAGCAAATGACAGGATGGCTTAGTAGCAAATGACAGGATGACTGGGAGTGAGTTGGTAGCAAATGACAGGATGGCTTGGTGTGAGTTAGTAGCAAATGACAGGATGGCTTGGTGTGAGTTGGCAGCAAATGACAGGATGGCTGTGTGTGAGTTGGTAGGAAATGACAAAATGGCTGTGTGTGAGTTGGTAGCAAATGACAGGATGGTTGGGAGTGAGTTGGTAGCAAATGACAGGATGGCTTGGTGTGAGTTAGTAGCTGTCAAAGACTTGAGAGGAAGCTCTAAGCTCTGAGAGAGCTAACATAGAGCTTATTAGGGGACAGGTGACGTAATAGGACAGGAGACCAGACAGGAGACACACCAACGCTATAAATAGCTATAACGGGACACACTTGTGTCAACAAGAAGGGCAACCAGTGCGGTGGAGCTGGTGTTACCCAAGAACCGGGGAAACCTAGCTCACGAGGTGAGGTCCAAGAAACTGTGCTCAGCACAGCCCAAGGCCCAGCACGTAAACCAAACATTGCACGCTGAGCTGAATTGCTAGTGGCTGAACACGCCACGCTCAGCGAGCTCAGACAGGACCGAGACGGCGTAGGAATCAGACGTGTATTTCGCTAGGAAGTCTTTGTAGTTATAAAGGGACAGTACAATAGTTACAATAGTCTAGCTTAGCTTCAGTGATTATAGTATTTATGTCATCCTCTCATCCCATCTTATCATCATCACATTCTAAGATGTGTAATACCGTTGTGGTATTCCGCTCGTGGAGCCTTTGTATAATCTGCTCCGAATAAAACATGTACCCTTTTGCAAACGAGACGAGTTGTCACTTTCGTTTAGTGCAAAAGAAGAGAATCCATGTATGCCTGTCGCAAGTGGGTTGCTGACAGTAGCAAATGACAGGATGGCTTGGTAGCAAATGACAGGGTGGCTGGGTGTGAGTTGGTAGCAAATGACAGGATGGCTGGGTGTGAGTCTGTAGCAAATGACAGGATGGCTGGGTTGAGTTGGTAGCAAATGACAGGATGGCTGGGTGTGAGTTGGTAGAAAAAGACAGGATAGCTGTGTGTGAGTTGGTAGCAAATGACAGGATGGCTTGGTGTGAGTTGGCAGCAAATGACAGGATGGCTTGGTGTGAGTTGGCAGCAAATGACAGGATGGCTTGGTGTGAGTTAGTAGCAAATGACAGGATGGCTTGGTAGCAAATGACAGGATGGCTGGGTGTGAGTTGGTAGCAAATGACAGGATGGCTTGGTGTGAGTTGGTAGCAAATGACAGGATGGCTTGGTAGCAAATGACAGGATGGCTTGGTGTGAGTTGGTAGAAAATAACAGGATGGCTTGGTGTGAGTTGGCAGCAAATGACAGGATGGTTTGGTGTGAGTTAGTAGCAAATGACAGCATGGCTTGGTGTGAGTTGGCAGCAAATGACAGGATGGCTGTGTGTGAGTTGGTAGGAAATGACAAAATGGCTGTGTGTGAGTTGGTAGCAAATGACAGGATGGCTGGGAGTGAGTTGGTAGCAAATGACAGGATGGCTTGGTGTGAGTTAGTAGCAAATGACAGGATGGCTTGGTAGCAAATGACAGGGTGGTTGGGTGTGAGTTGGTAGCAAATGACAGGATGGCTGGGTGTGAGTCTGTAGCAAATGACAGGATGGCTGGGTGTGAGTCGGTAGCAAATGACAGGATGGCTGGGTGTGAGTTGGTAGAAAATGACAGGATGGCTGTGTGTGAGTTGGTAGCAAATGAAAGGATGGCTTGGTGTGAGTTGGCAGCAAATGACAGGATGGCTGTGTGTGAGTTGGTAGCAAATGACAGGATGGCTTGGTGTGAGTTGGTAGCAAATGACAGGATGGCTGGGTGTGAGTCTGTAGCAAATGACAGGATGGCTGGGTGTGAGTTGGTAGAAAATGACAGGATGGCTGTGTGTGAGTTGGTAGCAAATGACAGGATGGCTTGGTGTGAGTTGGCAGCAAATGACAGGATGGCTTGGTGTGAGTTAGTAGCAAATGACAGGATGGCTTGGTAGCAATTGACAGGATGGCTGGATGTGAGTTGGTAGCAAATGACAGGATGGCTTGGTGTGAGTTGGTAGCAAATGACAGGATGGCTTGGTAGCAAATGACAGGATGGCTTGGTGTGAGTTAGTAGAAAATGACAGGATGGCTTGGTGTGAGTTAGTTAATGATCCATGACTCATAAGAGTTTAAGGGAGGAATTTTTGAAAGAGGCAATG
>JACEFZ010000486.1:0-135792 GCA_014155875.1 Cepaea nemoralis | reverse complement strand
AAAATTTCGCGCAAGTTCAGTTGGCGCTCGTCTTTTTGCCAGTTATCCGACCCGCCGTGAAAAAAAAATTTGGTGACCCCTGGCATAGAGGAATATCGGTATCAGAAATGATTAATATGAATAAAATTTGGTGGAACTGCGGTAAAGCTGTGAAAGTGTAAACAATATAAAATGACACAAAGTAGTGCAGCTTCACATAACAGAGTTAAGACACATACAGAACGTTGCGGCGATTAGCCTTCATCAGCAAACAAACACATTCACAAACACAACATACAGTCAAGGAGAACTCGTGTGACTACATTAGAAGGTGATGACAGGACGAGAAGAACAAAAGCATGGAAAAATGGAAGCAATGAAGAGAAAATGAGAATTGAAAAAAATGTTAATTGAAAAGAATGTTAGTTGAAGAAAATGTTTAATTGAAAAAAATGTTAATAGAGAAAAATCTTCATACTCACCTCACCGTTCGGATCTGTAAGTAACTAAGAAAATCTCGGGTGTGTGGTTATACCCGGTGCTGGGTGTTACAGTTCAGTGAGCACATAGAAAGAAGGGGGCGGAGTAGGAGGCGTGTAAAATTGACTAACCAAAACCCCATTGGGTTATTATAGGGGCGTGTCTTAAGGTCTGGGTGGACTGATATGCGTGAACACGTGTACATACATAGATATACCTCAACAGACAAAATGCTAGTGTATGTGGACATGTGCAAAGTATATGCAAGAAGAGAGAGAGAGAGAGAGAGAGAGAGAGAGAGAGAGAGGGAGGGAGAGGGAGAGCGAGAGAGAGACAGAGAGAGAGGAAAAGTGCCTGTGACATACCACATGAGGCATGCGGAGCGCGTCGGTCTGCCCGTACGACGTTTCACTCATACTGTACCCTACGAAATAGTCAGTATGGTTGATTGTTATACAACACACTTCAGGAGCCTCTCGCCCAGTGCCCGAGTTGTTAGGGCTGTGTAAGATCCAACCGCTGGCAATACACGTGAAGTAGGTATGCCCAGAGAAGCAAGATGTAAGGGGAGAGAGAGAGCGCGAGAGGGAGAGAGAGAGCGAGAGAGAGCGAGAGAGGGGGAGAGCGTGAGAGAGAGCGAGAGAGAGGCAGAGCGAGAGAGCGGAGAGCGAGAGAGAGAGCAAGAGAGGGAGAGAGAGGGGGAGAGAGAGCGAGAGATAGAGGGGGAGAGCGAGAGAGAGAGGGAGAGAGAGAGCAAGAGAGAGAGAGAGAGGGGGAGAAAGAGGGAGAGAGAGCGAGAGGGAGAGAGAGATAGAGGGGGAGAGAGAGAGAGAGAGAGGGAGAGAAAGCGAGAGAGGGAGGGAGAGATGTTTCCGATGTCCAGGTCACTGTCATCCAGTCCTGCTTCTCTGGTCCGCAACATCGTAAGAATACAGAAAACCGGCTCATATTCACTATGGGGTGCCTAGCACCACACGGCCTCAACACCCAACATAGTTTCATCTAATCGTAGTCATTTCCCCTCTCCACTCCGTTGCTTCCACACCTTCCTAGATATCACCCTCTTCCGGTCTCCAACCAGTCCTTTTCTCCACTAATATTATCCTCTACCCTGTCTCCCTCGGCCCGATTCCGAGTGACCGAACCATTAGTTACCTGGGCATTTCACATTACCACTCTCGACACTCCTGTCGTACGCAAGTCAGCGCGCACCAGTAATGTTATCACTACTCCCCCCGGACCTATACCCCCCCCCCCCAATTGTTAGCAACTACAATGTATATGCGATCGGGAAGGCGTGCACATAGATACTAGTTCAGATGTGTGTGTGTGTGTGTGTGTGTGTGTGTGTGTGTGTGTGTGTGTGTACACAGATATATATATATATGTCTTTCTCGCTCTATCTCTCTCCCTCTCTCAATAATCTTACACCAACCCTCTCTCTCTGCCCATCTCTCTATCTCTCTGTCTCTCTGTCTCTCTCCCTCTCTCGCTCTCTCAACAACCTTGCCTCTCTGTGCCTACCTATGTCATATGTGGCGTATCGTAGGCTCTTTTCCAATCTCTCTCTCTCATTCTCTCTCAACAATCGTGCTTCTCTGTGCCTACCTATGCCATGTGTGGCGTGTCGTAGGCTCTAATCAAATCTCTCTCTCTTTTCCTATCTCTCTCTCTTTTCCAATCTCTCTCTCTCTCTCTCTCTCTCTCTCTCTCTCTCTCTCTCTCTCCCATCGTGCTTCTCGGAGTCTACCTATTCCAACTATATTGCTGGTGGTCTGATGATACACAGCCCCAATAACACAACCACTGGGGGGTTGATCCTCATATACGTTGTATAAAAATCAACCTTACTGGCTCTATTTCATAGGGTACAGTATGAGTGAAGCCTCGTATGTGTAGACCGATCGACCCCACATACATCAGGTGGCGTGTCGTAGGCACTTCTCCAATCTCTCTCTCTTTTCCTCTCTCTTTCGCTCTCGCTCTCGCTCTCTCTCTCTCTCTCTCTCTCTCTCTCTCTCTCTCTCTCTCTCTCTCTCTCTCTCTCTCTCTCTCTCTCTCTTCCATCTCGCATCTCTGTGCCTACATATTCTAACTATATTGCCGGTGGTCCGATTTCAACACAACCACTGGGTGATTAGATCCTCAAATACGTTGTATAACAATCAACCTTACTGCCTCTATTTCATAGGGGACAGTATGAGTGAAGCCTCGTATTTGTAGACCGACCGACCCCGCATACATTAGGGGCCTGTCGTATGCACTTTCCCAATCTCTCTCTCTCTCTCTCTCTCTCTCTCTCTCTCTCTCTCTCTCTCTCTCTCTCTCTCTCTCTCTCTCTTCCATCTTGCTTCTATGTGCCTACATATTCCAACCATATTGCCTTATTGCCTATGGTCTGATTTTAACACAACCACTGAGTGATTTGACCCTCAAATACGTTGTATAACAATCAACCTTACTGTTTCTATTTCATAGAGAACAGTAGGAGGGAAGCCTCGTATTTCCATCCTCATTTAAACCTCTCTCTCCATCTCTTCCTCTCTCTCTCTCTCTCTCTCTCTCTCTCTCTCTCTCCTTACATCTTGCTTCTCTGTGCCTACCTACTTCACGTGTATTACCAGTGGTTGGATCTCACACAGCCCCAACAACTCGAGCACGGGGCGAGTGGCTCCTGAAGTGTGCTGTGTAACAATCAACCGTACTGACTATTTCATAGAGTACAGTATGAGTGAAACGTCGTACGTGTAGACCGACGAGCTCCGCATGCCTCATGTGGTATATCACAGGCACTTTTCCTCTCTCTCTCTCTTTCTCTCGCTCTCTCCCTCTCTCTCTCGCTCTCTCCCCCTCTCGCTCTCTCTCTCGCGCGCGCTCTCTCTCTCTCTCCCACTCTCTCTCTCGCTCTCCCCCTCTCTCGCTCTCTCTCTCGCTCTCCCCCTCTTGCTCTCTCTCTGTCTCTCTCTCGCTCTCTTCTTTCTCTAACTTTTTCTCTCTCTCCTTCTCTCTCTCTCTCCCTCTCTCGCTCTCTCTCTCTTCCTCTCTCTCCCTCTCTCTCCGCCTCTCTCGCTCTCTCTCTCGCTCTCTCTCCCCCCCTCTCTCTCTCCCCCTCTCTCTCTCCCTCTCGCTCTCTCTCCCTCTCTCTCCCTCTCTCTCCCTCTCTCTCTCTCTCTTGCTCTTTCTCTCCCTCTCTCTCTCTTGCTCTCCCCCTCTCTCTCTCGCTCTCCCCCTCTCTTGCTCTCTCTCTCTTCCCCCTCTCTCTCCCTCTATCGCTCTCTCTCTCTCGCTCTCCCCCTCTCTCGCTCTCCCTCTCTCTCTCGATCTCTCTTACGCTCTCCCCCTCTCTCGCTCTCTCTCTCACTCTCTCCCGCTCTCTCTCCCTCTCTCTCTCGCTGTCTCTCTCCCTCTCTCTCTCTCCCCTTATATCTTGCGTCTCTGTGCATACCTACTTCACGTGTATTGCCAGCGGTTGGATCTTACACAGCCCTAAAATCTCGGGCACTGGGCAAGTGGCTCCTGAAGTGTGTTGTATAACAATCAACCATACTGACTATTTCGTAGGGTACAGTATGAGTGAAACGTCGTACGGGCAGACCGACGCGCTCCGCATGCCTCATGTGGTATGTCACAGGCACTTTTCCTCTCTCTCTGTCTCTCTCTGTCTCTCTCTCTGTCTCTCTCTCTCGCTCTCCCCCCTCTCTCTCTCTCTTGCATATACTTTGCACATGTCCACATACACTAGCATTTTGTCTGTTGAGGTGTATCTATGTATGTACACGTGTTCACGCATATCAGTCCACCCAGACCTTAAGACACGCCCCTATAATAACCCAATGGGGTCTTGGTTAGTACCGCCTTCAATTTTACACGCCTCCTACCCCGCCCCCTTCTTTCTATGTGCTCACTGAACCGTAACACCCAGCACCGGGTATAATCACACACCCGAGATTTTCTTAGTTACTTACAGATCCGAACGGTGAGGTGAGTATGAAGATTTTTCTCTATCAACATTTTTTCAATTAAACATTTTCTTCAACTAACATTCTTTTCAATTAACATTTTTTTCAATTCTCATTTTCTCATCATTGCTTCCATTTTTCCATGCTTTTGTTCTTCTCGTCCTGTCTTCACCTTCTAATGTAGTCACAGGAGTTCTCCTTGACTGTATGTTGTGTTTGTGAATGTGTTTGTTTGCTGATGAAGGCTAATCGCCGCAACGTTCTGTATGTGTCTTAACTCTGTTATGTGAAGCTGCACTACTTTGTGTCATTTTATATCAGAAATGATCAGCAGGACACAAGACAGAAGACTGTGGACAGACATGATCACCAGCTACACACGGCGTGGACTATAAGAAGAAGAAGTTGGTTAGATTGTTGCAAAACCTGAAAACACAGATACTGCTCTATTTAATGTGAGATCTGACTGATGTCGGACACACAGTGTGATAGATCTCTTACCGTTCGTAAGTTGGGTCTGTCCCCATCCCGAAATGGTCAGCTGTGTTCCAATAGCGGGGCTCTCTCCAACCTCCGGCAGACATATGGGCTGGACATAATCGTTGAACAGAATGCCACGTCCGTAGCTTGAGTTGGCAATTTTGATTAACGCAAGGTTATTGTCCAAATTAAAAGCTCCGTCTAATCGTAAAAACAACACGATTAGCTTTCTGTATATTGAGACCATTCTTTGGGCATGTCAAGAGCAAGGGAAAGCTGGAGTATGTCTTCACAACGGGGAGTTTGGATTGGTAGAGAGTCAGGGAGAAATCTAGAGAGAACGAGTTGGACAGTTTGACATCACGGCATGGAGGAACGTCGGTCTCAGAAATGACTGGCACACGTGAGACAGAGGGGTGTGGACAGTTTGACATCACGGCATGAAGGAACGTTGGTCTCAGAAATGATTGGCACACAAGAGACGGGGGTGGGGGGGGGGGGGGTGTGGACAGTTTGACATCACGTATGGAGGAACGTCGGTATCAGAAATGATTGGCACACAAGAAACACAGCGACGTGGCCAGGCGTTTTCATCGAAGGTCAGCTTGACCGAATGGATAAGAGTGCTCGTTCTTAGACTTCTGATGTTGGCTTTTCGTCCTTACGTTGGAGATGTAAATTACTAGTACCTCAAAAGTCGGATTGGGGAGGGAGAGGGACATTGGTAATAGGGACAGCTAATCCACATGGAAAAATTTGTCCAGTGCACTACGCTATGCTATGGACTACGCATGAGTTCAACATGTACGAACGCAAAAAAAAAAATCACACAGAGAGAGAGAGAGAGAGAGAGAGAGAGAGAGAGAGAGAGAGAGAGAGAGAGAGAGAGAGATTATACAACCGACCAATAAATAGATGTCTCAGTCACTGTGCTAGTTTAGGTTTTGTCTAGTAAAGTCATAACCAATTATGATAAACAAGACAAAATTCCGCTAGCTTAGGTTTTGTCTAGTGAGATACATAACCAATTATGATAAGCAAGGCAATGTTCCGTAGCTTAGGTTTTGTCTAGTGAGATACGTAACCAATTATGACAAACAAGACAAAGTTCCGCTAGCTTAGGTTATGTCTAGTGAGATACATATAAACAGTTATGAGAAACAAGGTAATGTTCCGCTAGCTTTGGTTTTGTCTAGTGAGATACATAACAGGTCATGGTAAAGAAGATAAAGTTCCACTAGGTTAGGTTTTGTCTAGTGAGATACATAACCAATTATAATAAACAAGGCAAAGTTTCCGTTTCTGAGGTTATGTCTAGTGAGATACATAACAAATTATGATAAACAATTCAAAGTCCCGCTAGATTAGATATTGTCTAGTGAGATACGTAACCAATTATGATAAGCAATTCAAAGTCCCGCTAGCTTAGATATTGTCTAGTGAGATACGTAACCAAGTATTATAAACAAGGCAAAGTTCCAATAGCTGAGGTTTTGTCTAGTGAGATACGTAACCAATTATGAAAAGTAATTTAAAGTTTCGCTAGCGACGTTGATAGCGAACTGCGCTTGTTATGATTACTGTCAGACGCGAGTTCAGCACTGGGATTCGTTACTCGCTAAAGTGAGGAAATAATTGGGTACCGATTCATTAAGGCATTCAGGTCTGCAAAATGAGATAGTATATCAGTTCTAGCACAGATAGTATGTACATTCTAGCACAGATAGTATGTACATTATAGCACATATAGTATGTACATTCTAGTGCAGACAATATGTACATTCTAGCACAGATAGTATGTACATTCTAGGACATAAAGTGTATAAATTCTAGTTGAGATAATATGTACATTTTAGCACAAGTAGTATGTACATTCTAGCACAGATAGTATGTACATTCTAGGACATAAAGTATGTAAATTCTAGTTGAAATAGTATGTACATTTTAGCACACGTAGTATTTACATTCTATCACAGATAGTATATACATTCTAGAACAGACAATATGTACATTATAGCACATATAGTATGTACATTCTCGATCAGACAGTATATAATTTCCAGTTGCCATAGTATGTACATTCTAGCAAAGATATTATGTACATTCTAGAACATACAATATGTACATTCTTGCACATGTAGTATGTGCAGAGAGTACGCAATTCTAGCACAGAGAGTATTTAAATTCTAGCACAGACTTTATATAAATTCTAGTTGAGATAGTAAGTGCACTTTAGCAGAGATATTATGTACATTCTTGAGCAGACTGTGTGTGTGTGTGTGTGTGTGTATATATATATATATATATATATATATATATATATATATATATATATATATATATATATATATATATATATATATAAAACAGAGTGTATGTTTGTTTGTTTGTGGGTATTGGATGCGTTCGATAACGGTACATCCGATTGAGATGAAATTTTCTACACGTCTTCCTTTCATTCATTTGCAACCGACTATAATAATTTCTTAATGTAAAATCTTCGACTTATTTAATAACATTTACTTTTCCATTTTCATTATATAATGTCTATATAGCAGGGGCACTTCACTCTAGAAAAGTTATTTCAAGGGGCATAACTTTTAATAACATTTCTAAATACTTTATAGTCATATTGTTGGACTTTCCTGCACTATTGTTACACTCTTTGTCTATAGTTATTTTTAGGCATATGAGTTATATTAAATAATGATATAATCTTTAAGGTATTTTTACAGTTGGCATAAAAATAATGCATTATGCATAACATTTTAACCCATCTTTTTCTACAGTTTTCATTGAATGGTGTGTGGAAGGACATTCTTTTAAGTTACTGTGCGCCAAAAGCTGGGCGAATCCACGCCGGTCAGACAGATAGACAGACAGACAGTCGGGAACGGGAGAGCTTATATGACTACTTATATGAATTAAATTAGATGCTCCCCACCAGGGACTGGGTGAAGCCGGGCCGGGACAGACAGACAGACAGACATACAGACAGTCGGGAACGGGAGAGCTTATATGACTACGTATATGAATTAAATTAGATGCTCCCCACCAGGGACTGGGTGAAGCCGGGCCGGGACAGAGAGACAAACAGATAGTCGGGAACGGGAGAGCTTATATGACTACGTATATGAATTAAATTAGATGCTCCCCACCAGGGACTGGGTGAAGCCGGGCCCGGTCAGATAGACAGACAGACAGATAGTCGGGAACGGGAGAGCTTATATGACTACTTATATGAATTAAATGAGATGCTCCCCACCAGGGACTGGGTGAAGCCGGGCCGGGTCAGCCAGCCAGACAGACAAACAAGCAGACAGACTGACTGATAGATAGATAGATCCCCTCTAGGGCCTGGGCGAAGCCGGGCCGGGTCAGCTAGTATATATATATATTCTTCTTCTTCAGCGTTCCGAGCCATTGAGGTTCTTTGCTGCAGATACAATCCGTCTCCATTCGTCTCTCTGGTTGATCTTCTCTTGCCAGTCGTTGATTCCAAGTGCTTGTAGGTCTGTACATGTATTATCTCTCCACCGTCTTCTTGGTCTACCTCGGGGTCTACGGTCATTTATTTCCTGAGTGTAAGCGAGTTTTTTTTTCCCTATTATCTTCCATTCTTTCTATATGCCCTAGCCATTGTAGTCTATTAGCCTTCATGATACCAGTGATTAGCGGGGACTTAAACAGATCATAAATGTCTTTGTTACTTCTTCTTTTCCACTCTCCACTTTGTGTATCCCTAATGGGTCCAAAGATGCGTCTTAAAACTTTGTTCTCAAAGGTTTGTAACAAGGCTTCGTCTCCTTTCGTTGTACTCCAGGTTTCAGAGCCATACAGCACAACTGGTCTGATCAGTGTTTTGTATATTGTGATTTTGGTGTTACGAGATAGCGCCTTTGATTTTAGTAGATGTTGTAGTGCATAGTATATCTTATTTCCAGAATTGATTCTAGTTTGTATTTCTTCCCTTATGATGTTGGAGCAGTTGAAGATTGTACCCAGGTATTTGTATGTTTCCGTTCTTTTAATGGTCATATTATCTATTTGTATGTGGCCAGAGTTTTTAGCCATTCCTTCTCTTGAAATTACCATATATTCTGTCTTATCTTGGTTGATAACCAGCCCCATCTGTTGGGCTTTTTCCTTTAAGTGAGTCAATATTTCCAATGTCTTTTGTTCATTTTCCCCTATAATATCTATATCATCTGCATAACCAAGCAGCTTGGATGTTCCTCCAATATCACATTCCTCCTTTACCCTCCTTACAACTTTCTCTAGAGCCAGATTGAAGAGTAGCGGCGATAGTGCATCACCCTGTTTCAAGCCAGATGTTATTTGGAAAGGGTCTGATTTCCTGCCTTTATATGTTACTATATTATAAGTATCTTCCATGCATAGTCTGGTCATGTTGATTAACTTCCTTGGTATTCCAAATTCCCGCATAGCATTCCATAGACTATTCCTATGGACACTATCATAAGCCTTTTTAAAATCCACAAAAATGTTATGGAGATCTCTTTTATATTCCCAATTTTTCTCGGCTATTTGTCGTAAGATAAATATCTGATCTATTGTTGATCTGTTTTGTCTAAAACCCGCCTGGTAGTCACCTAATATGTATTCTGAATATGGTTTTAGTCTATTTAGTAATACTGCGGATAGTATCTTATAGCTTATGGACAGTAGTGATATTCCTCTATAATTTTCACACTGGAACTTGTCTCCTTTCTTAAAGATAGGTATCAATAATGACTCTTTCCAGTCATGGGGTAATTCTTCAGTCCTCCAGATTTTTATTATTAGTTCGTATAGCTTTAGATGTAATGCATGGCCACCTGCCTTTATAAATTCAGCAGCAATTCCATCAGCCCCAGTTGCCTTATTGTTTTTAAGTCGTGTGATTACATATAGGATTTCTTCAAATGCAGGTTCTTCAATTTGTGGTTCACACGTTAGAACCTCTTCCTGTGGGAAAGTGTTACTTGGAGCTTCACAATTTAGTAATTCAACAAAGTATTCTTTCCATGTGTTGCACATTTCCTCATTGGTATTTATCATATTCCCATTTTTGTCTTTTAAACCATATGTGTTGTGTTGGTGACTTCGTTTCATTGACTTCAGTTCTTTAAAAAACTTTCTGGATTCGTTTTTCTGGTGATTAGTTTCCATATCTTTGATTATATTACTCATATATTCTCGCTTCTGCTGTCGAACTATTTTTGTAGCCTCTTTACATTCATTTCTATATTGCTTTTCCTTTTGGATGTTGTTGATGTCATTTAGCCATAGCTGTCGGCATTCTTTTTCCTAATGACTGCTTCTTCACATTTTGGATTGAACCATCTGTTCTTTCTATGCGTGGTTAACACACCGAGACATTCTTCTGCGGTAGATTGAATTGTATTCTTGATGTTCAACCAAGTTTGGTCAACGCTTTCCTCCAACGGGTTTTGTAGAATTTCATGTTTACATTTTATTTCATCTGCAAATTTCTCTTTGACTGTAATGTCTTGTAGTTTTTCTCTGTTATATATATATATATATATATATATATATATATATATATATATATATATATATATATATATATATATATATATATATATATATATATATATATATATATATATATATATCTTATATATAAAAAGGCAATCTCCGTCTGTATGTCCTTTATGCGTTCGCGAACGGTCCATCCGATTGAGATGAAATTTTCTACACGTCTTCCTCTCATTCCTGCGCTGCCAAACGTGATATTTTTTTTGGGTGTAAAATCGGCTGCTTAGTAATATTATTTATTTTTTTTCATTTTTCATTATAATTTCTATATAGCGAGGGGACTTAACTCTAGAAAAGTTTATTCAATGGGCATAACTTTTAATAACTTTTCTGTATATCTTATAGTCATATTGTTGCATCGTTTTCAAAGATTTATAAACTCTTTGTGTATATTTATATACAGGCATATGAGTTATAATAAATAATGATACAATCTTTAAGGCATTTTCAAAGTTTTCATAAAAATAATGCATAATGCATAACATTGTAACTCATCTTTTTATGCTTAAGAAGTTATCTACAGTCATGTAGGTGATTAGAAACAGTTTTCATTACAAATAATGGATGGTGTGTGGAAGGACATTCTTTTAAGTTACTTTTTGTTGTTGTATGAATTTAATGAGACGCTACCCGCCAGGAGCTGGGCGAAGCCACGCCGGGTCAGATAGATAGACAGACCCACCTTTTCAGTGCAGTTATCTACAGGCATATGCGTTATAATCCTCCTCCTCTTCCTCTTCATCCTCCTACCCTCTTCCTCTTCCCTTCCTCCCTTTCCCTCCTCCATCCTCCCCCCTCTTCCTCCTCCTTCCTCCTCCTCCTTCCTCCTCCCTCTTCCTCCTCCTACCTCCTCGCCCTCCTCCCTCCTCTTAATCACTCCTCTTCCTTCCTCCTCCCTTCTCCTCCTACTCCCTCCTCCTTCTACTACGTCCTCCCCCTCAGTCCCTCCTCCTCCTTCTTCCTCCCTCCTCCTCCTCCCTCCTCCTCATCTCTCTTCTCCCTCCTCTCCTCTCTCCTCCTCCTCTTCCTCCCTCCCTCTTCCTCCTCCTCCCTCCGCCTCCTCCATCCCTCCTCCTCTCTCCTCCTTCTCCCTCCTCCATCTCCCTCTCCTCCTCCCTCCTCCTCCTCCCTCCTCCTCCTCTTCCTGCGTTCTTCGCCTCCCTCCTCCTCCTTCCTCCTCCTCCTCCCCTACTCCTCCCTCCTCCTCCTTCTCCCTCCTCTCTCCTCCTCCTAATCCCTCCTCCTCCCTCCTATTCCTCCCTACTCCTCCTCTTCCCTCCTCCTCTCTCCGCCTATCTCTTCCTCCCTCCTCCTCCTCCCTCCTCCACCTCCCTCTTCCTCCTCCCAGCTCCTACTCCTCCTTTTTCTTCTTCTGCTGCTGCTGCTGCCGCCGTTCCATTTACCCAAGTTAATTGTTGGGGAAGATGTAAAGATCTTTCAAGTGCTCTTTCTAATGCTTTTTGTAAGTTGGTCTTCGTTTATCTAAGGTTGTTCTAACTGCAACCAATAAATGATTAGACAGACAGACAGACAGACAGACAGACAGACAGACAGACAGACAGACAGAGAGGGAGGGAGGGAGGGACAGACAGACAGACAGATAGACAGACAGACAGTCGGGAACGGGAACGGGAGCTTATATGACTACTTATATGAATTAAATGAGATGCTCCACACCAGGAGCTGGGCGATGCCGGCCGTGTCAGACAGACAGACAGACAGACAGACAGACAGACAGACAGACAGACAGACAGACAGACAGACAGACAGACAGTCGGTAACGGGAACGAGAACTTATATGACTACTTATATGAATTAAATGAGATGCTCTCCACCAGGGACTGGGCGAAGCCGGGCCGTGTCAGCTAGTATATATATATATATATATATATATATATACATATATATATATATATATATATATATATATATATATATATATATATATATATATATATATATATATATATATATATATTCAAGCACAAATAGTATGTAAATTCTAGCACAGACTGTGTATATATATATATATATATATATATATATATATATATATATATATATATATATATATATATATATATATATATATATATATATATATATATATATATATATTCTACCACAGATAGTATTAAATTCTTGCACAGACAATTTGTACATTTTAGCACAGATATTATGTACATTATAGGACATATATTTTGCATATTCTAGCACACATAGTATGTACATTCTAGCATAGATGGTATTACAATCTATCAGAGATTGTATATATGTTCTAGCACAAATAGTATGTACACAGGTATTTTGAACATTGTGGCACAGATTGTATGATCATTCTAGCACAGACTGTATATACATTCTAGCACAAATAGTATGTTTATTCTAGCATATACTGTATATAAATTCTAGCACAAGTAGTACGTACATGCATTCTTGCACATATATTGTGTACATTTTAGCACAGATAGTATGCACATTATAGCACAGGTTGTATACAGAACAGATAGTATGTAAATTCTAGCACATATAATATATAAATTCCATTACAGATTGTATGTATATTCTAACACAGAGTGTATGTACATTTTAGCACATACTGTATATACATTCTAGCACATGGTGTCTGTACATTCTGATATTATGTACATTCCAGCACAGATTGCAAATAACTTCTAGCACACATGGTATGTATATTGTAGCACAGATAGTATATACATTCTAGCACTGGCTGTATATAAATTCTAGCACAGATAGTGTTACATTCTAGCACATACTATTTTAAATTCTTGGCATAGAGAGTATGCATATTCTTGTACAGATAGTATGTACATTCTAGCACATATAGTAAATACATTATAGCACTGATAGTATGTATATTCTAGCACAGACTATATACATTCTAGCACAAATAGTTTGTTAATTCTAGCACAGATCGATGTGCAGTATAATGTGTATGTTTGAATTTATGATATGGCGAATAAATGCATCATCATCCTCAAGTGTCCTGTCAGCTAGCGTAGACTTCCATGGCTCTCCACGGAGAGATCCAGGTCTTCGGTGTTCTTGATCAACTCTCCTGATGATATACCTCCAAGTTACCGTCTCAATCCATCCGGCATCATTTCTCCTTGTCTGCCTCTGCCTTTCTTCCTCTCGATCTTTCCAGTTGTCACTATGTTCTCCAATGCCTCTCTTCGCATAAAATGACCAAAGAAAGCTATTTGTCGTTTTCGTATTGTTGTATATAATGTTCTAGTTTCATTAGCCTCTTTCAGGCAGTCTTCGTTGTTAGTTACTCTGTCTGCAGCGAGGCGCTGTCGCCATTTGGAAGTAACGGGTTCGAATCCCGGTCGGTAGCTATGGCTTTCAGATTTTGTGTTGTCTGGTGCGTCCTCTAGTCTTTACTTCTTTCCTCTCCTTATGTGGGCGCCAAACAATACTACGTGTGTTTGTTTATGTAACTGTTTCAGTGGCCTCAACTGGTTCCCAAATTGATCTCTTGTTAGTTACTCTGGGAGTCCAAGGAATTCTCAACATCAGTTTCAGGAACCACATCTCTGTTGCTTCCAAGTTTTTCCCAGTTTGTTCATTTACGTTCCAAGATTCAGTGCTATACAGCAAAACAGGGCTCTATATAGTATTTCAGATATCTCTTTCTTACATTCAATGGTAATGACTTAACGCTAAATTACGACAGTTAATTGCTGGACTAATTACATTTGCTAAGTATATGTTCTATGACAGAACATATAAATTCGTTAAATTCGTCCCAGGAACCACATCTCCGTTGGAAGCCACAGAGATATGGTTCCTAAGACGAATGTTACACATTCCTTGGACTGCTAGAGTAACTAACGACGATTGTCTGAAAGAGGGCAGCCTAAACTAGAACGTTATATAGAACTACAAGAAAGAGACAAACAGCTTTCGTTGATCGTGTGATTATAAGAGAAGCATAGAAGAACATCGTGACAACTGGAAAGATCAAGGGAAAGAGAGGCAAATGCAGTCCAAGAGAAATTATGCTGGATTTACTGAGAGGGTGACATGGAGGAATATCATCAGCAAAGTTGATCCAGAACACCAAAGACCGAGATCTGTTGATAGCCATGAACGCATATGCCAGCTTGCAGGGTACTTGCTGATGATGATTTATTAAGGGTACTTTAGGCAATGATTTTCTTTGTAGAGTACATTCTAACAAACTTAACTTCTCAACAAGCTCACCTTCATAGCCTGCTCTGAGATAAAGGCGGTTTGGGCCAAATGTCTGTTCTCCAACATCGGGAGAAGTCACGCGGTTATCGCCAACAAAAATAGTCACCACGTCGGTGTAGGTGGGGCTGCAATATACATGAGGCTATTATAATCAACGACAAACTGTTTCATATAACACTGTGTAATTAATCATAAATTGTTTCATATTTCATACTTACTAAATGCATTGAGCCGTAGTCATTACCCAGAATTCATTTATAATGACACCTCCACATTTACGAGAATCATCAGTATACACATTCACTTGCCACGGGACTTCACCATGCGTGACGTGTTGTGCGCCCAATAGTTTGTCTAGTTGATCTGAACTATCACCGGTTTCAATCGGTTCATCTCCCACATGGCTCTCTGACGTCACTGCCGGTCTTCGACCACACAGGATCGGGTCTGTATCTGGAACAATTGTATCATACGTTAGACACAAACATCCCACTACAAACTTGAAGCTATAATTACAATTATTTTATCGCAGAATAACACACATAAACACACACACGCACACACACTCACGCACACACGCACACACACACACACACACACACACACACACACACACACAACGACAAACGAAGATAACACCCTACAAGAATTAGCATAGAGTTACGCTTTAGCTTGTATGTAACAATTTTTGATGTTCGTTTTGTCAGATGGAGTGTTGGGCTTTCATAATGATCTGTCAGTTATTCCCAATTTGATATTGACATCTTCTCATTCCTGTTTACTCAGCTCGCGAATCTCTGCTTTTCTTGATTTCTGAAGAGACGATGCACAAGGTGGAGGCAAGTGCCAAGGTAGTTACTGTGACAACATCGTGTGCCAGGCTAGTTACTGTGACAACATCGTGTGCCAGGCTAGTTACTGTGACAACATCGTGTGCCAGGCTAGTTACTGTGACAACATCGTGTGCCAGGCTAGTTACTGTGACAACATCGTGTGCTAGGCTAGTTACTGTGACAACATCGTGTGCTAGGTTAGTTACTGTGACAAAACCGTGTGCCAGTTCTGATTGACCATTTTCTGTATTGCTGCTTATTGAACCTTCCTACCGTTGTATAGACCCTGTCTGTAGACATGTATTTTATACAGAGTTGTCTGCAGACACATATGTTATATAGAGCTTGCCTGTTGGCACATATGTTGTATAGAGCCTGCCTGTAGGCACATATGTTATATAGAGCCTGTCTGTAGACACATATGTTGTATAGAGCCTGCCTGTAGACACATATGTTATATAGAGCCTGTCTGTAGACACATATGTTATATAGAGCCTGTCTGTAGACACATATGTTATGTAGAGCCTGTCTGTATGCACATATGTTATATAGAGCCTGTCTGTAGACACATATGTCATATAGAGCCTGTCTGTTGGCACATATGTTATATAGAGCCTGTCTGTAGGCACATATGTTATATAGAGCCTGTCTGTAGACACATATGTTATATAGAGCATGTCTGTAGGCACATATGTTATTTACAGTCTGTCTGTAGGCACATATGATGACAAGAGATACTTTTGAAGGACCATTGAAGACCAACCATTGAAGACAGACTACAAATTTGCAGCGCACGTGCCTACCTCAGAGTCGACGCAAACACACAACATCCACTGCATAGTGAAATTAGGAAGGTGAAGGGCAGCAGGTTAAAAAGAGGAAGGTCGTGGATGGGTCAAGCGGAAGACATTCTTCAACAGGTGTGTTCATTGGAGGACTTAGAACCTGGCGAGAAGTGGGTACAAGTGCCAACATATTTATGTACGTCATTTTCAGTTTGCATTTAACTAGACAGAAAATGCAGACAAGAAAATCCGGTTGTTGTGGAGGCGGGATTACAAGCATTGATTTTCGAGAATTCGTTAGACGGTGATGCTGTCATTTACACAGATGGGTCGGTCGTCCGACATGTGAGAAGCTCATGGGCCTTTATGGTATGGGCAGGAGGGAGAATTGTGAAGGAGGACTCTGGTGCTTTTGACCACAAGTAGCCTGACTATGGAAGTCATGGCAGTAAGTAAAGTACTTGGCTCGAGACACAGACATTCACTAGGGCATGTTTCATTAGCGACTCAATGAGCATGCTCAAGAGGATAGAGACGGGGTGGATCCGAAGAGAGTGGTTGCTGTCTCTGGAGCGGTCTCGGCTGGCAAAGATTAGTTTCATCTTCGTGCCAGGGCATGCGGGGGTACAAGGGAATTAGCGGGCTAACAAGCTCGCAGGTGTATGGCTAATGTGGAGGGCGGACGCGCCAAGGACCAGGCTGACATTTTGAATGCTCTACGAGAAGGAAGACTTTTGCGAGAACCAAGTGATGACTGCGAATCTGCAACCATGGTCAGACTGCAAGAACAGCAAATTAAGAGAGGTGTGGCCAAACAAGAACACTACGCAGGAAGCCAAAGAAGATTGATAAACCAACACAGGAACTGGTGTCGTTAGCCGCTACACGCTGCGGGATAGCTGAGGGGATCCGAGCACTTATGGACTGAATGGTTCGAAGTGCAATGAGGATGATCTGTCGACTAACTAACTAACATATGATGACACCAAGATTTGATCTTCACTATTTGTATTGGTTTAGACCAGATGTATACATAGCATATGCAGACTTGATAAAGTTACTCATCATAAATACCTGTTATCAGGATAAGAGATCAAGCACTTGGTAATGCATTTACAGCGTAAAATATAATAAAGAATTAGCGTTGAATACGACAGATGTATGAATCAGAAAATGTGTAAATCAATAAAAGTGTTAATGTACAAATTTGGCACAAATATTTATAGAATAACATA
Source organism: Cepaea nemoralis (assembly GCA_014155875.1). Classification (NCBI taxonomy): domain Eukaryota; kingdom Metazoa; phylum Mollusca; class Gastropoda; order Stylommatophora; family Helicidae; genus Cepaea; species Cepaea nemoralis. The sequence goes on along the minus strand of JACEFZ010000486.1, from coordinate 118,258 downwards.
ACTTTTCCCACATGAAATGAAACAAAAATTGCCCCTGTCCCTGAGTTAATAAAAATGTCTTTCCATGAGATCCTTAAATCCAGAGAAATGAGAAAATAAATCATCTTTGCATCTAGTCTTCATTTTATAATGTTAGTTTTATCCATGCAAATTTAAACTTCCATTTGCGAAGCTGTTTGCACTGGCAACCCACAGCCATCCTCATCATCTCCATCTAGGTCAGGATTGGAAAGTATGAAACTGTTGACAACATTTTCTGCTGAAATGTTCAGTTCCTGATATTGTGGATGTAGCCAAGGTTCCACACAAGTTTCAGTTTTAATACTGCCATTACAAGTATCCGATGCAACCGTGCTTTGATCGTCTGTACCATCTCCAACTTTAAAGCCTGTTTTTCGAAAACACTTTACAATTTCCATAAATAGCCGAAAAGTTCTACACATGTCCTGGTAGTTTAAAAACAGTTCACCATAACCAGATCAAATTGTATAGTCGGGACACGTTTAAAATTTCGGTACATCCGAAAATTCGTGATAAACGGTTTCCGCTTAACCGGACATTTTTGTTTACAAAGACAAAGACAAAACATTGCCGGGGATAAACAAATTGTTCTTCACAATGGAAATTCGCCACATTCGATATCGCATTAAACGGTATGCAGTGTTTTTTTGTGTTTTGTATTTGCGTTTAAAAATTATAGATATTTATTGTTCGGAAAGCAATGGCAAACTACTAGTCAATGATATCAATCTCTCTCTCCTCCTTATCTTTCTCTCTCCCTGTGTATGTGTGTGCGTATATATATATTACATCATTATAATTATCATCATCATATTATCATCAAGAATAAGAAATAAACGGGTGTTGTATTGTAAACTCTGTTCGTCCATCTTCAGTATAACTGTATATAAATGTATGTGTAGCTTAAGTGAAGGTATAAATCCGTAAACAGTTTGGGGGATCACATTTCTTCTTCTGGGAGTAGAACATGTCAGGGAGATACCTTGCCTATGCAGCCCTTAAGTAACACGCTTATCCTGCATATATTAATTCCTCTTTCTCAATACTTGGGATACAAGAGCAGCTACATCTACCTTTTCAATGAGTCACTTCTTGGCTGTTGTCTTGAGTATCCAGGGACGGTGTCTTCAATCAGCATAACAGACATTTGTCCCCAGATTTCTCTCTGGGATCTGGTGTGGTAGTTAGTCACTTCTGACAGGGTTCACGGATCTCAAACTGCACCAAAAACCAAACACCAATAGAATAAAACGACTTTTGGCTGAGTGGTTGCCCGCCACGGAGCTACGTAAGTCAATTGATGGCAATATCCCAACAGCCGGCCGAGCACCTTTCTAGCTTATTTCGCTGGGACACATTAGTCACCACTACACTGCTTTCTTTGTGTACAATGTTTGGCACGTTCAATAGATATAAATATGAGAGGCGAACGTTGACCACCCACCCTTATCGGCATGGCACATGATATATATATATATAAATATCTGAGGCGTACATTGACCGTCCACGCTTATCGGCATGGCACATGATAGATTTAAATATGTGAGGTAAACGTTGAACGCCCACGCTTATCGGCATGGCACATGATAGATATACATTTGTGAGGCGAACTGAGAGAAAGCTGATATTGACGTCACATCATGTCCCCAACCACGTACCTTGTCGGCGCTCATTGTTTATGACGACATCCCTCGGTGAATCTGCTTCTGTTTCCCCCTTAAATATGAATGACACACATATGAATGACACAAATATGAATTACACAAACATAAATGACTCAGATATAAATGACACAAATATAAATGACATAAATATAAATGACACAAATAAAAATGACACAAATATAAATGACATAAATATAAATGACAAATGTGAATGAGAAAAAATATACATGACACAATATGAATGACACATATATGAATGACACAAATATAAATGACACATATATGAATGACACATATATAAATGACACAAATATGAATGACACACACATACATGACAAAAATATGAATGGCACAGATATAAATGACACAAATGTGAATGATACAAATATGAATGTCACGGTAGACGGTACTACCTGCTTTCTGTCAGCGCCGAGTGTTGGGCGGCGTTTACCAAACCCGACACCCCACATTGCGCCAACGGCCTCGGGCGGAAGAGCGCAATTGGGAGGGCACAAGCCTCATCTTGGTGCGAGGAAATGCAACCTAAAGACATGGTGCGAGGAAATGCAACCTAAAGACAAAATGTCATGGCAGGGCAGACCAGGCCCTAAGCCTTGGTTGGCAGCTGGTCTTGGATCGAATCTCCGACAGGTGGACAGTTAGAGCATTGCTTTGCTGATCTGGCAGCTTCTGCAGCTTGTGTTGTTCCAGATGAATTGATGGTTGTATAACAGAGCGTCAACCCGAAATGCAACTGCAGGCAACTGAAGGTATGAAGACAAGCCACCGATGATTGTTATTGACTCAGTTTATGTGAAGAAGTTTCAGTAATATCAAAATGGATACAGGTACTATCAAACTATAAGCATGTTGTTGTCTCGGCGGCTGGGTTGTAACTAAGCCCCGTCCTCTTCCACGTCAGCACGTGAGCGTCCTTAGCTACTTAGCTACGGTGCTCACGCGTGCATCAGGTATCTATTTCTTTCCCCTTGCACGCCGTGCCACCTAACTACCTAACTATAACCTCGTATAACAGGTTACTCTGTTATATTATCTCCCTACCCCAACAAGACTTTTCCCTGAAAAGTCTAAATTCTATAACTCATTTACCCCAACTATACAACCCAAGACACTTAACCCCATTATCCCACAAAAAATTAACGTTACCTCTTCTTCGTTTCTGTAAAATCATAAGCAATCCGCTTACCTATCTTGCACCAACCAATCTTAATCTATCTCCACTACCAACTACAAAATTCATATAACTTTACTCTAACTTAGAACTCTTATTTATTACACCTCTCTCTATCTTATAGGCAACCGCCACGACCCCATACTCTATAACATCCACATATGTATTTCACATACCTCATCTTATAATATTCTTCGTAAAGCAACTCGCTTCATTTCGTTGATAAAATGTCGATCGAAATTATGGTTAACAAAAACTGAAGATTCTTATGTATTTCTACAAACCAACATGCTCTCCCTAACCTCAACAACACAGGACAGACAGGAAAAATAGACAGGAAAGTGGTCGGTGCGCACCAAAGAGTAGTAAGAAGTAGTCACACTCATCACATTTATCCTCCCATGCACTTTCAAAACTTTATAAAAATAAAGTTTTCAAAAACCTAAATTACATAATCTGCCAATCTTCATTTTTGTTAATAATAAATGCTCTTGTCAAAAGTTACATCGATCTAAATAACTCTAGCCTTCTTCATTCTGTATTAAAAATATTATTCTACTATCCAACCTGTATTATTTGCGCTGCTACCAACAGCAATATATGACTGCACTTTCTATCTGTAACACACCTTCTCAACCTCTATGGCTTTATTGTTCCTATATTCTTCCTTCATGCTGTAAGCACAGCATCCCCCATGAATATACTTATTCCCAACATGTTTATTTTATACTAATAAGCACAGTTGTCCCCTCTTTGAGTTAAACCACTCTCCTCCCATGGCATTCAATCCATGTATTAACGCTGTCTCATACAGCTCCAATTTCAACCCCCACATCCATGTATTAACGCTGTCCCATATAGCTCCCATTTCAACCCCCACATCCATGTATTAACGCTGTCTAATGCAGCTCCTATTTCAACCCTCATACACACCCATGTGTTTCTATTAACGTTGTCTTTACTCAGAGCAAGCAACTGGTAACTATTTTTCTAACAAGTTCTACCAACTTAAAAATTTCTGTACTTAATAACACTGCAAAACGATTAACCAATCATAATTTATAACAAAATACTTTCCCCCCTTTTCTTGTGAACTTGCCTAGTTAATCCACTCTCCATGGCTCTCAGTCCACGTTTATTCCAATCTTTGCTGACAGCCGCAGCCGTTTTCAATGTCAACTATATCCCTCCATGGCTCTCAGTCCATGTGTTTCTCCCTACCCCATGAAGATCAATTGCCTCATATTTTCGTAACTCTGCATCCAGAACTCCCAAGGACCCCCTTTATATTTTATAACTCCTCAAAACTGAACGACAAAAGAAAAAAACTATTTTAAACATGGTCAAGGCAACTCAAGAAGTAAAATCATTATAAGTTTTGCAAATGAAAATAAACAACCACATTAACATACTAGCTAAATAAAACCACAATTCATAAATAACTGGAGTCAAGACAAATCAAAATAGAACACTATCACCCCCCCCCCCCCCTGGTATTCGAATATGATTTCATATATCCCCACATTTTTCAAAATAAATATACATAATGAAATAATGATCTACTCCTAACAACAATAAAAAAACACAATTCATTGCTAGGACAATTATTAACATGCATTAACCCTAAAATATATCTATCAGCCATAGATTATATACTCATTCTAACGCAGAGAAATATTTATTCCCCCACAGCATAATAACAACATAATAACCATGTTCAAGCAAAATCACTTAATGTAATCAAAAATCATTAGTCGCTTGTACGGACTAATGAATAATATATATCCATTCACTAAAAAAAAAAAACACACACACACAATTTACGCTACCTATTCCACTACTCCACAACAATTTCTGCACTGTAACTACAGGTATTGTTTTATACCAATTACGATACTATAAAAATCTTAATATAATCAGCTATATGCCAAACCCTCATTACATCAACAACAATTTTATCTCCTGCTATCTGCAGAGTATTTCTTACTAATCTATTTGCCATATCTCCACTTCTTCAATAGTGCTAGATTTTTCTCTATAAGTACCATCTCTACATCAATGTCCTCATTTTCTTGAAGAGAACTTAAGATATCTTCCTTCATAACACTATTTCCATGTCTCTGATTTTTCATCCATTTCTTGTTCTTCTGTGTCTACATTATTGGCGGACTCAAATTTTTTTTCTTTCTATATCCAACCTAATCTGTCTATATTGGTTTCTTAATGACCTTTCTAACAGTGGCATATCCTCGTCACTTGATGAAATTTCTCTAATTCTCTTTTGTCTTTTGACTTCCCTTTCTTTCTGTCTATCTATCCTCCTTTTTACTGCTTGTCTAGTATTTTTAAACGGAGCGGTTACTTCCTCCTCCATAGATTCAACACTATCATAACCATCATACGTATTATTTTCTTCTCTCATAAGTGTTTTCGGTATTGTTTCCGCTTGTTCACAAGTTTCGTCGTTAAGTTGTGTTGTTATTTGTTTTTGTACTAATTCTTTTCCAAAATCCGAGGGTATCGCATATTTAACTCGTCTGACGAGCTGTCCACCTAAGTATAACCCTTCTGAATAATTATTATTATTATCATCTCTCTTATCCTCATTATCTCGTCTTAAATGCTCCACATGTGAACGTGCCACATGTCCTGTAATTTGGTTCTTGATACTATATGATACTGGACCTAGCTTTTCTAAAATGTAATATCCTGGAATCCAATGAGCATCAAATCTGGAGTTTCTTCTATGTTTCTTATAGTAAACCCTATCACCTACTTTAAATTCTTGTAATTGTGTATTTTTATCTGCATACTATTTCTGTCTTTCTCTGGCTTTAATTATATTGCTTCTCAACCTTAAATGTGCTTTGTGCATTTCTTGTAAAATCATTTCCTGAAAATTCTCCCCTATATATTTTCGTCTAGGTTTTAGCAGATTATCAATTGGGAGTACTGGTTCTCTTCCGTGTAGCAAGTACAATGGTGAAAACCCTGTCCCTTCATTTTGGTGTGTTCGTATTTCCCCCAGTGCTGGTCCCAAATAAAGATCCCAGTCCCTATCATGTTCCTCTACATTTTTTGCTAGTATATTGTATAATATCCGATGTTGTCTCTCATTTTTCGCATTTGAGGAAGGTCTATAATAAGAAGTTTTTATGTGGGCGATATTGAAATCTTGTAATAATTTCTCACACTTTTTGTTTACGAACTCCTTTCCATTATCTGTGAGTACTGTCTGTGCGCAACTAAATCTTGGTATATATTCTTGTAATAATAGAATCAGCGCTCTTATCTGGAATTGGATATACCTCTGGCCAAAGACTATAACAATCCACGATATGAAGTAGATATACATTCCCCGATAACGTTTTAGGATGAGGACCTGAAATATCTAGACTCACTTTCTGCATTGGAAACTGAGGAATATCAGTATCTTGTAAGGGACATTTAATTGTTTTCATATTTCTTAACCTACATTTCTCACATGCGTCAACGTACTTATAAACACTCTTAAACATATTTGGCCAATAATATTTTTTCTTGAGGGCTTTGCACAATTTGTCACGGCCAAGATGACCATTTTCATCATGATATGCCACCATAACCTTGTTTTCTAACTGTTTCGGAATGTATTTCCTCAATTCCGCCTCTTCAGCTTTTTCATTCATATAGTATAACTGCCCATCTTGCTGCAACTCTATAAAATTCTTTTTGAAAGTGTTTTCACCTGTTTCTTTAAACTTTTGTTTAATTTCTATTACTTTCGGATCTAATTCCTGTTCTTCCTTCATATTAAAATGCAGTAATTGTGGATCCTCTGCCATTGGTTCAGATTCTTGTTCTGTCTGTGAGCTTCCAAAATTTTCTCTATTCAACATGGCCGAATCTAGTATATTTACTTGCCAGTTTCGGTCGTCTATCTCCGGCTATCCCTAATCTTCAGTATCCTCAGATGTCTCCGAATATGGGATTCTGGACAATAAATCGGCACAAGTATTTTGTTTACCTGAAATGTACTCTACTTTTGCGTTATACCCTTGCAATTTTAACGCCCACGTTTGTATTTTCCTGTTTTGTACTGGGGCTTCTAGTAAATACTTTAATGGCATGTGATCAGTTTTAATAATGAAATTGGCGTTATGTAAATAATAATCTAGTTTCTGCAAGGCATAATGTATAGCGTACGCCTCTTTCTCTACTGTCGCCCACTTCTTTTGAGATTTGCTAAGTTTGTGTGAGAGAAAGTAGATTGGGCATTCGTTCTTAACTCCTGGTATTCCTGAGTTTTCGCCTTCATATGGTTGCGTTAAACATGCTCCTATGGCCTTATCTGAAGCATCTGTATATAAAATCAATTGATTGTTTAGATCTGGATGTGCCAATAATGGAACCATTGTTAAAATATTTATGAAAAAATCAAATGCTTTCTGACAATCTTCATTCCATTTAAATCTTGCGTATTTGCAAGTCAGGTTTGTAATGGGTTCTGCTATTTGTGCGAAATTTGGAACGAACCGACGATAGTACCCATACATACCGATAAAAGCTCGAACTTCCCTTACGTTGGTCGGAGCAGGTAACTCTCTAATGACTTTCACTTTATCCTGATCTGGTTTAATTCCTTCCCTATCGATGATGTACCCCAAATACTTAGGTTCTGTTTTTAGGATTTCACATTTGCTGAGTTTCAATTTAACATCGTGTAATCTTAGCCTATCAAATACTAATTTTACATGTTTCAGGTGGTCTTGTACGTCTCCTGCTGTGTAGATCAAATTGTCGTCTATGTATGCTAATGCGAACCTTTGCATGCCTTCTAATACTTGATTTATTAATAACATATAATGAGAAGGGGCTGTTCGTACGCCAAAAGGCATTCGTAAAAATTCGTAAGAGCCTGCGAGAGTACAGAAAGCACTTTTCTTCTGAGCATCTGGCGACATGGGGATGCACCAAAATCCTGACCTTGCATCTAGCGTAGTAAAGAAGGTAGACCAATTAAGCAGTCCCAAGATATCATCAATCACCGGCAATGGATAAGCTACGTTCTTGGTGATTTTGTTCAGGGCCCTGTAGTCGCAACAGAACCGGTGACTACCGTCCTTCTTGGTCACGATTACTATCGGAGATGACCATTCTGACTTGGATCTTGTTATTATTCCTGCTTTTAGCATATCTTCTATTGCTTTTTCTACAATCTCTCTATTCCTTAGTGGAGTTCTATATGATTGGTGGGTGATTTCCTGTGTCTGTTTCCATAGTAACTGTCTTGGTTTTACCCAACTCTAAGTCATTAATAGCAAAAAACATCCTGGTTTTCTCTTACCAACTCTTCCAATACTTCCTTATACTCTTGCGGAGCTTTCAATTGTGATAATAACTCTTGTTCCCTCTTCAAGAATGCCGTTGTTTTGTCTATTGAATGTACCTGAGACGGATGTTTTCTGAATGCATGGATCAATTCATCATTCCGTCTTTTCCAATTTCCTCTACTTCTGTTTCTGGTATTAATGGGGACTTCTGGATACTCATTTATTGTCAATTCCTCTTTAACTGTTGTTACTATGCTGTTAAGATCATGAGTTATTTTTGCAATAACACACCCTCTATATAATTTAATCTCCTTCCCTGTGTTGTTAAAAATCATTACTGGGAAACTAAAGTGTCTGTCTAACATCGTTATTCCATCTGTGACTTCTAAGCCTGGTTCATCTATTATTTCTCTCTCTAACTCTGTTGCTGTAACTGTTTGTCCTATCAAAACATAAGGATTTTGTTTTATTTTTGCTTGTATCAGATTGACCGTCTGTGGTTTTAAAGTCATGGATGTTTTTACTCTTACCAGCGCCGATACGTGCATATCTTCCTCTAAATCAACATATACGTCTTGAAACCTCAACTTATGTAAATCAAAATAAAGTCTTACACCATTTTTCAGTAAGAAATCCCTACCTAGGATCATATTCCTACTTAAATCTTTGACCACGTGAAAAAGATGTCTCACGTTTATTCTTCCCAAGCTAAAGTTGATCAAAATAAAGTCTTACACCATTTTTCAGTAAGAAATGCATACCTAGGATCATATTCCCGCTTAAATCTTTGACCACGTGAAAAAGATGTCTCACGTTTATTTTTCCCAAGCTAAAGTTGATCATTGTTTGTCCAATTACTTCTAAATTTTGTCCAGTAACCGAGTGAAGGGTATCCTGATTCTTAAATATTCTGAAATTCTTTAATATGCGATATAAGAATTGTTCCTTGATTACACTGACTTGAGCTCCCGAATCAATCAATGTTCTAATTCTAAATTTTCCTATTTCTATAATACACGAACTGGGGTCAGTCATATTCACTGAGAACTGTTTTATCTCTCCAAGTTGAGACCATTTTCTATTTTCTCTATTTCTACTTGTTCTCCTATACTTGTTATTCGGGTAATCCACATATTCCTTAATTCTTAGGACCTTTTTATTTTCCCTCCTACCGCAGGTCCTACTCAGTAAGTGGGACGCCAGTTTCCCTGCGTTCTTGTGCTTGCAAAATTTCTCTGCATTTCTCCAAAGTTCCTATTTGGTCTGGTATTAACACTTCTATTCTGTGCATTAAACTGAACACGTCTGTTGCCACAAAATCTAAAAGTGTGTCCGCTCTGTCCACAATTCCAACAGACCATATTTGTACTAGCTACTGTCTCTCTTGTAGGATTTCTCATTTGTCTCCCTCTATCATTATTTCCCTGTAATGTCTGTATTTCTCCTCTTCTTCTCCATCCGTACCTTGCTTGTCCTATCTCCATAGGTTCCTCAATTATATCTTCTCTATTGCTTCCTATTTCTCGTCCTACCCTTAATCTAAATCTCCTTCTCAAACTTTCTTCTTGTATGGCTATATCCACAGCCTGTGATAGTCTACTTGGATTTTCCCTCATTAATTTAAATTTCAGTCCATCCGACTTTATTCCGTCCACGAAAATACCAACCAGCATCCTTTCTACCTCTTCCCCTTGTACATTCTGTCCAAGGAACGCTTCCTCAGCTAAATTAATTAACCTATCACTGTATAGTTGCACACTTTCTCCATTGTTCTACTTAGACTGTCTCAATACTGAAAATGCGTGTTGGGGATCTGTGATCTCAGCATATTTGCGTGCTAAGTCGTCCTTGAAATGTTCCCACGTCTCATCTGTTCCTGCCTCTAATTTTCTCCTTATATGGTCAGAAACTGGGGAGACACTAGCCTGATACGCAATTATTTTCTTCTCTTCGTCTGTGGCTCCTAATAGAAAAGCTTGTTTCTCTACTGCGGTCATCCATTTCTTAAAATCTCTCGCCTGCTTACTGAATTTTTCGATGTCTGTACCTATCCCTTGCTGTTTTATTGCTGTGTTGAGTCTGCCTATTGCTCTACCCACTCCACCCAAAATTTGTGTCAACGATTCTTCGTCTTGTGCCATATTGAAATATTTTTGTTAGATATCGTAATAACTTCAATCGATAAAAATTATTACCCAATTACAACATTATAGTTACTTATAATCAATCAATATAGTTTTTATGTAAGGATACCACTAGCTTCTGTACTATCTCCTTTTCGGTCCCGGAAATCTCTGGGTTCAGGTATCTGGCTTCGTCTGTGTGATGGCCAAGTTCTTCGGACTTCACCTGTGGATGGGCCTTCTGTTTTCTAATTTCGGATTTCACCCGTGGATGGGCACTTCTGAACTCTGGCTTCACCCGTGGATGGGCACTTCTGAACTCTGGCTTCACCCATGGATGGGCACTTCTGTTTCGTTTCGAGCTCCGCTTTGGTCAGATAACAAGACGAATGAAGTAAGTAATCCTCTTCAGCAGGGTCGGCAACCATTATGCCCAACCGCCTCAGAGGATCCCAATGCGGCTGGATCGCATACTATGCAACACATTTTCATGACCAGAGCGTTATTAGTTGACGTTCCCTACAGCCTCGAACAGTTGCTAAAAATTGAGTTTACATTTCCTCAGGCTCGAACAGTTGACCAAAATTGAGTTTGTATGTATTTCTTCAGGCTCAAACAGTTGACCAAAATTGAGTTTGCATTTCTTCAGGCTCAAACAGTTGACAAAAATTGAGTTTGCATTTCTACAGGCTCAAACAGTTGACAAAAATTGCCTGACTTTGAAGTTGAACTTGAGCGGACCTCCAGAGTATCTTGAAATTTAAATTTCTACGCCATCTCTTCAGCTTGAGCGTGCATTTGACAGCGACTTTGATGGCGTCTGTTCTGTAGTAGTTCTCAGACGTGCATCAATAAAACTTGTAGTTTGGAACATACTTCGTTTGGCCGCGGCAACTCAAGTAAGAGATCCTATGTTGACGGCACCAATTCGGGTTGTATAACAGAGCATCAACCCGAAATGCAACTGAAGGTATGAAGACAAGCCACCGATGATTGTTATTGACTCAGTTTATTTGAAGAAGTTTCAGTAATATCAAAATGGATACAGGTACTATCAAAGTATAAGCATGTTGTTGTCTCGGCGGCTGGGTTGTAACTAAGCCCCGTCCTCTTCTACGTCAGCACGTGAGCGTCCTTAGCTACTTAGCTAAGGTGCTCACGCGTGCATCAGGTATCTATTTCTTTCCCCTTGCACGCCGTGCCACCTAACTACCTAACTATAACCCCGTATAACAGGTTACTCTGTTATATTACCATTCCTCTGGAGTGAACTAGGCAGACCGAGAGAGGGATCATGCTGCATGGGTAACACATGGTCTCTATATTTTAGCCCAGGCTTTGTGCTATGGAGAGGTATAACTCCATCCCTGGTCTTAACCGGTCTCGGAATCAAAGCGAGAGGTAGCAATTACGAGTTATAAGTCCTTGTCAATTGGCGTAGACATGGGGCCCCACGGGTTGCCTCTGACGGTGGGAGACATCTACAGGTGTCACCGATCAGCTACCGCCCGCTTTAAGCTGGGCAGCCCCCGGTCGATTGAGTGCTTATCCGCCCTTGCTTGCCTGCTTCAATGGGTGCTTGGGGATAGGACAAATTATGAATCGCAGGCTGTTAAACCAATGCACCAGGAACTAATAAAAATAAAATAGAAACCTCAAGCTACGGCTTGCAACCTGGAACTAAGAACCATGTGTGCAGGATTTTCCACTGACTTGACCAATATTGACGATGTGAGAAAAACGGCTGTTATTGATGCCGAACTCAATCGTCTTAACATTGATATTGCTGGCCTGCAGGAGACTCGCCTCGCTGAAGAAGGGATACTCAGGGAAAACAATTACACCTTTTCTTGGAAGGGTAGAAGGCAGGCAGAAAAAAAGGCAACATGGTGTGGGCTTTGCAGTGAAGAATTCGCTACTGGGAATGATTGAAATTCCAGCTGGAGGTAATGAAAGACTATTATCCCTGCGCTTGGCAACCTCTTGTGGTTTTGCCACCATAATCACTGAATATGCACCGACACTTGCTTTCTCTGATGATGTGAAGGTTTCGTTCTATGAGAGGCTAGACTCTGTGATCAAGGCAGTTCCAAAATCTGACAACATTTATATGCTGGGTGATTTCAATGCTCGTGTGGGAAAGGACTCAAGTTCATGGCCAGTGGGCCTAGGAAAATACAACATCGGTCGCATGAATGAAAATGGGCAAAAGCTATTGGACCATTGCACCAGAAATGACTTCTTCTTAAAACAAAAGACCTGCATAAGGTCACATGGAAACATCCAAGATCCGGTCATTGGCATCAGCTGGATTTCATCATCACACGGAGACAACATCTGAACCAAACATCATTAACTCGAAGTTACCACAGTGCTGACTGTGATACGGATCATTCTTCGGTTGTTGCAAGAGTTATACTGAGACCAAAGAGAATCTACACAGCTAATCACAAATCTAGCCCCAGGATTAATGTTATTAACACCCATGATCCTGATATGTGCTTTGAGTTCCAACAGCATCTTAAAGACGCTTTCACTGATACATCAGAAATTTGTACAGCAAGTGAAAAGTGGGATAAACTTAAGAACACTCTTTATAAAACAGCGGTAGAGATTTACGGCACTGTGGATCATAAGAGGCAGGACTGGTTTGCCGTAACCTGCCAGACACTGCAGCCCTTGATTGATAAAAAGAAGATAGCTCTCTTAAGAAACAAGGAAAGACCAACTCGTAACACTCTGAGTGAGCTGAAGCAAGCGAGGAAGGATGTGCAAATGGCTTCCAGGCAGTGTGCAAATGACTATTGGATCAAGTTATGTGAGTCCATTCAAATTGCAAGTGATAAGGGAAACACCAGAATCATGTATGAAGGGATAAAGAAAGCCTGTGGTCCAATGATCAAAATAAGTGCACCACTGAAAACCTTGAATGGAGAAATCATCACTGATAAGAAACAGCAGATGGATAGATGGGTAGAGCACTATTTGGAGCTTTACTCAAGTGAGACCAAATTAGCGGATGATGCCCTCAACGCCATAGAGGCCCTGCGAACTCTTAACTACCTGGACACGCTTCCCACCATAACAGAAGTTAAGTTTGCTATAAATGAACTTGCATCTGGCAAGGCTCCAGTTAAGGATGGGATTCCAATAGAGGTTACACAGCATACTCAGCATTTACTGTACCCTTGCCTTCTACAAACCCACATTGTTCTTCTCCTATTTCGGGTTGTATTTTCTTCCTAACTCTTTGCATGATAATTCTCAGCAAATGCAAAACCTTCGTGATATGGCTCATTATACTAATTGTTCGATGTTTATCACATTCCAAGGCTCCTGATTTCTTCGGCATTGCAATAAATATAGAATTACATTCAGGCGGTATATCTCCAGTATCGTATATTGCGTTCATCAGTCTGGTGACTTGGTCTATGCCATATTCTTCTAAGGCATTGATAATTTATGTTGTGATGTTATATGTACCCGGAATCTTGCCAGTTTTCATATGGTTAAGAGCATTATGAACTTCGAACTTCAAAATCGCATTATTATTCCGATGACCCATACGGGGGAGCAAAGAATAGTAACACTGTTGCCTACCTTTCATGTCGTAAGAGGCGACTAAGGAGGCTATGGTTCGTCGCCCTGCTACTGAGTGAGTGCGTGACGTGACACTGTGAGCTGTGAGTTTCGCGTGGAATGCTTTTGCATCTGTCCGCGATTGTTTTTACATGAACTGCATGTTCGGAACGATGACGGCCGCCTGTGGCTAGATTGACTGGTTTGCCTTTTTGTTTCACGTGTGTATTTTTCAGGAGACTCCTGGGAGATGTCGCTGTAGCTACGGAGTTCGTGCTTTGTGCGGCGCTTTCGGTGGGTCGCCCTGCGGAAATAGACCGACCCATATGGAATAAAACCGGGTCAATGAAGTTTTTCTGGTAACTACCGTTTCCATCGACGATGAACTGTTTTTCGTGGAGGACTTCTATGTTGGCATTCTGGCGGCGGCATTATGCACAGTGTACCTGTGCGGGCTGTTGGCTTGCCGACACTTCTGTCTATTCCATTGTTCACATAGGGCAGTGAGGAGCATTTTATGTGATATTCACTGGCACAGGAACTGAGCAATATGGGGACGACCCGTTGCTGTGAAGGTGGAACCGCGACTAACTAACTAACTAACTATTCCGATGATCATGTTGTTCTTCTCTTGTATCATTATAAAGTCTTTCACATAATCTGACCACGCATGTAAAATCTGATCTTTTTCTGTTATGATTATGCGATCTTTGGTCTTTAGGCAACCCGCTGATGTGTGTGTTCTTTTGTTAATGATGTCATTAATTCTGTTGTGCGTTAATTTGGTATTCCGGGTGTTGTGTTGGTTTTCAATTTCCTTGCAATTTTCCCCAAGACGTGTTTATTTTGCCTCTTTGCATATTTTCCTAATTTTCCTGTGAATCTCTTCATATATGTCCTTGTTAATTTTTGTATTTCTTCTTATTTCAATGAGATTTAAGATGTCTTCCGTCATCCATTTCTTGCGTCCTATTATCTTTTTTTGAAAGGGTTGTTTGTGCAGCTTGGTTGACTGATTTCTTAAATATTACCCATTTGTCGTTGACATCTTGAAATAATATTTCCATATCAGACCATGCATAGAATCTGTTCTTTACCTCTACGTTGAATTTATCTTTTATCTCCTCACTCTTCAGTGCCTGTAGATAAATTTTTTGGTTCTTGGTGAATGTTTGACTTTCTTTAATTTTATATGTATATTGTTTTTGCATATCCTTTACAGGACATCGCTGTCAACATCCGCATCTTTCAGCTGATTGTTGATTTCTTGGCAAGATTACGCTCAGTAGTTTGCCATTGCTTTCTGAGCGTGCCGGCTCACATACCCCGTAAGTTACCGACGCGATTCGAACCACCGCTGATTCTCACCGTCGTCACGTTACTTAGGAGAGTTGATTGATTGATTGATTGATTTAGGAATCGACATCACAGCATTCGGGACATTCCCATAAGTGCTCCGTCCCCATCCTCAGCAGCCAGCAAAGAGTTCCAACACTAATAGTACCAGTAGCAATCTGATTATAAGTCCGTCTCGCCTTTCCTTTGAGCGTTGAGCGTCGGCCAGATCCCTTCGTCACTCCTCGTTGTCTCATTCTTGCCAGACCATGGTAATCCATTTGCTCCTCCGAGGTGTGCACGTGCTCCCACAAGGCCGCAACCACGTCTGCCTTGTCATGTATCAATACTCCACCAAGTTCTGCAGAGCCAGCCAATCTGTCCACCTGTTCATTTCCCAGCACACCGGCATGTCCCGGAGAAAAGATCCAGGCGATGCTTGTCACCTGTGACCTCCGAAGCGAAGCAAGCCACTCCGCACGAAGTCTGCCCGTCCTCACCCTCGTCAGCATGCTTTCTGAGTCAGTTACAATCACGATGTGTGTGTGTGTGTGTGTCGTATTCTCCATCCAGCGGAGAGCCGCAGTGACTGCCTCCACTTCCATTCTTAAGCTGGATGTTGTGGTATCATATGCCAGGCTCTCCTGCCCCAAACATCGACCATTAGCTTTGGCTATGAACCCCCAGCCACTTCTCTCACCTCTTGACACCGAACCATCTGTGTAGATAATCACATCACTCGAGTGAGCATTGTCCTGAATTAGTTGCTGGATTTCCACTTCCGTGGCCCCTGCTGGCCACTCCCTGCACTCCCGGCTTAATGTGCTTATAACTCTGCACAAGTCTGACTGCTCCGCTGGCACTCTGACCCACTCCTCTCCACGCCTAATGTTCTCCAAGGGGCACACTTGTCTGATCGTATCCTCCGCCTGAGCCATCCATGATTTAACTCTTATCAGTCGCTGACCCTTAACTGCGTCCAGCGCCTCATGCAGTGGGTGGTCTGTGTCTGCAGCTACTCTGAGGTATGCCTTCGCCTTTATGCGTTTTACGTATATGATGCAGTTGTGTATGATTTTCTATGTAAGTCTTTGATACAGTTATGTGATGTGATTTATTTGCTTGTGTCAATAATGTTGGTAATTATGTCATTTCCATGTGGAAGTCGCAGATCTTATTATTTAATGCTTTTTGTTTTGTTTAAGTCACTGATGTTGTATGATACGATTTACTGAAGTAAATGTCTGAGGTTATTGTATGATAGTATCTCTAAATAATTATACCAGTGGCGAGTATAATCACAGCCAGCAACAGATGAAGACACTCACCCTCAATTTGTCAATGCCACGTCCGCTAACTGAGGACAAGATTAACATGGCCACCAGCAAACACATCTGTCTCACCATACTCATGGAACACTGCATGGAACATCTCATGAAACACTGCATGTTAACGGACAACCAAAGTACTTTCAGCATAACTATCAACAGTTTTCTGCTTATTCTATCGTCGTCAAAGATTTAACAGAACACCGTCTTCGTATATGTTGTAATGTTGTATTTACGGAGTTATCGTTTGACTAATGAAAGGTCAGATTTGGCAAGTTCCGATTGGCTGAAACACAACAGACGCTATTTAATGGGGGTAAATTGTCGACGTGGCTGTAAGGTAAGCGCTCTAGCTCTTAAATTTCCGGTTCGCTGATGACAAGGTAGAGAGATAAACCCATACACCGGTCAGCTGGACTTCAATGTTGACTCCTCGTTCAAAAAGAAATATAAAAATAATGAAAGTAAAATTTCAAAGAAAATGAACCTGGCGTTGGGGTTGAGCCACGAGGGGCCTGCGACAAGTTTAACATTATCGGTATGAATACTGGCACAGTGGTTACATGTTTAACATTGTGGGTATGAATACTGGCACAGTGGTTACATGGTTAACATTGTGGGTATGAATACTGGCACAGTGGTTACATGTTTAACATTGTCGGTATGAATACATGCACAGTGATTACATTTTAACATTGTCGATATGTGTAGTGGTTACACCGCCTGCCTGGCGCTGGAAATGTGAGGGTTCGAATCCGGACTTCGTCATACGGTTAACGAGTGCACATTTCCCCGGAGACACATGGGACTGTGGTGGCGGGAGCTATGGAGTTCGTGCGCTGTGAAGCGCTTTCGGCAGGCTCTCCTCTTTGTGTGTCATATCTATGTCCTCGTTAGATCTCGTGTACAGCTCACTAGCAATCAATCATGTGCCATGCTGGGAAGCGTGGGCGGTCATGACTCGCCATTTCACTCGATCACCAGTGTCGTGGATCAGCTCAGTGTTCCTGTCTCGTCCATGCCATGTGGCCAAGCCATCCAGGTATTTTCCTCTCGGTCTGCCTCTTGGTCTGTTCCCTTGGATCTTGCCAGTTGTCACCAAATTCTCCAATCCATTTCTTCTCATAACATGTCCAAAAAATTTTGACTGTCTACGTCTAATTTCTCTAATCAGTTTACGATGTTCATTTGTCTCCTGTAGTACTTGGTCATTGGTTTTTCTGTCTGTCCATGGTATTCTTTGCATTTTCCTCAGAAACCACATTTCTGCAGCCATCAGATGTTTTTCAGCTTGACTGCCCATTGTCCAAATGGCATTAACTACTGTCCTCAGTGTGTGTCCTATTTATGTCCTTGAAAGATCTCGTGTACAGCTCACAAGACGGACTTTCTAG
Organism: Cepaea nemoralis; assembly: GCA_014155875.1. Taxonomy (NCBI): domain Eukaryota; kingdom Metazoa; phylum Mollusca; class Gastropoda; order Stylommatophora; family Helicidae; genus Cepaea; species Cepaea nemoralis. Next base: position 100,310 of record JACEFZ010000486.1, on the reverse strand, counting down.
TGATTCGAGTAACTGCTGTTCATGATGATTTTAAGGACGGTTGTAAATCTGCTTCCATGTCCAGCTTGAAAGAGATGAGAGTGAAGTGGGGAGCTGCCAGAAGTGAACCTTTTCTCAGGGGCAAAGACCCTTTGGTTAACCAACACATAACTGACTGGTACAATCAGTCGATAAGCGACGGAAATGTTAAGGAGGGTATGTGAGCACCCATGGACCAGCCCGGAATGCAATGTTGGCGATCTTCACTAATCCCTACTGTTCTGTGTGTGCATCATGTGCAGAGCACAGGCCCTGTCATTACCTTTCCTTCCACTGGAATGTTAAAATAAGTCTGCATGGCTTTCACACTAATGATTCTGTCAGTGAGCCTCGCTTAGTCCTCTCTCACATACACACAGCACGGGCTGACACTTCCATTTTGTCAGTATTACAACCCTACTAAAGTGCCCACTTCATTCTTCTTTCACACAGGTATGCTATGATCCACCCATTACTGGTACACGAATGCATTGTATGTACGTCCGCTACTCCAGTCTCTACGTCATCACGCATTCTCACGGTTGGCAATATCAGCGTCGAGGTTCATGTGAGTTTCAATCTGGCATTCTGAGATAAGTAGCCCATTTCTTCTTTTGTCTTTCTTTTTGTTTGTATTGTTCCCATTTCTTTTCCATTCTTCTCATTCGGTTATGCTTTTTATGTCGTCACTGCAATATCGCTCCCCTTGTCATATGTTGTGTTTTGTGTATATGTTTGCTGATGAAGGCTAGTCGTGGCAACGTACTTTCTTTTCCGTAACTGTGTGCTGTAAAGCTACATGACTCCGTGTGCTGTTAAGATGCATGATTCCGTGTGCTGTAAAGCTGCATGACTCCGTGTGCTGTAAATCTGCATAACTCCGTGTGCTGTAAAGATGCATGAATCGGTATGCTGTAAATCTGCATATTAAGCTCATAAACCAAGTCACTAAGTTTCAACGATTAATCATTCTATGGCTCTTAATCACACACACACACACACACACACACACACGCACACACACACACACACGTGTGCTGTAAAGCTGCATAACTCCGTGTGCTATAAATTTGCATGACTCCGTGTGCTGTAAATCTGTATGACTGCGTGTGCTGTAAATCTGCATAACTCCGTGTGCTGTAAAGGTGCATAACTCCGTGTGCTGTATATCTGCATGACTCCGTGTGCTGTACAGCTGCATAACTCCGTGTGCTGTAAAGCTGCATAACTCCGTGTGCAGTAAAGATGCATGAATCGGTGTGCTGTAAATCTGCATAACTCCGTTTACTGTATAGCTGCATAACTCCATGTGCTCTGAATCTGTATGATTCCGTGTGCTGTAAATCTGTATGACTGCGTGTGCTGTAAATCTGCATAACTCCGTGTGCTGTAAAGCTGCATAACTCCGTGTGCTGTAAAGCTGCATGACTCCGTGTGCTGTAAATCTGCATGACTCCCCGTGTGCTATAAAGCTGCATGACTCCCTGTGCTATAAAGCTGCATAACTCCGTGTGCTATAAAGCTGCATGACTCCGTGTGTTGTAAATCTGCATGACTCCCCGTGTGCTATAAAGCTGCATGACTCCCTGTGCTGTAAAGCTGCATGACCCCGTGTGCTATAAAGCTGCATGACTCTGTGTGCTGTAAAGCTGCATAACTCCGTGTGCTGTAAAGCTGCTTGACTCCCCATGTGCTATAAAGCTGCACGACTCCCTGTGCTATAAAGCTGCATGTATAACAGTGTCAAAAGAAGTAACAAGACTTGATCTGGACTGAAACTTTATACTTTATTCTCAAGATGACAGGCCGTGTCTTCTCAGCTGGACTATCGGATGTTGACTAACCTTAACAACCTAATACGTCACGATTGAGCATCTCCCACCCCTTTCAGTCTCAATGCTCAATCGTGCTGTATCTGTGTTTCCCACTAGATCTTAATTATACCCAATACTGTTACACCTCCCCATGTTAATTAAAGAATTTTCCTTTTAAAGGAAAAATCTTTACTCTAAATCCCCATACTCTATTCCCTCTTTTTACTTCTAATCTTCCCCAAACCAACTCCAATTTAATTAAACATTCTATTTCTTTAACTCTTTCCCCTGTTATATAGTTAACCCACTTCTTCTTCGTTCCTAGCCCTTCAACCAAACATAACATATTTACATTTCAAATTCAACTTTATATAACACATCATAACATCATAACACGTTTTCTTAAATACTCCTTCTTCTCTTCGTAAGCAATCTGCTTAAAATTTCAAACGCTAACACCAACTCCTTATTTTATCACCAACGCTACAAATCCCCACTTTCAACTAACCTGAAATTACTTTCACACGATAGGAAGACAAAGAATCGGTGGCCACCGGAATTTAAAAGAAGAAATAGAACTCTTTCAAAAAAAACAACATTCACCTAAACCACACACCCCTTTACACCCCTTTGTTCTTTGAGACTTTATGTAATAAAGTCTATTATATCTCCCACAGTACCACTCATTATGGTAACAGTTTACGCTGCTATCTACAGCATCAAATATCAACCATCATCCAAAAATATTCTTCACTTCTAAGTGTCTATATAACAGACACTACCTTACCCTCAACCTCACATTGTAATGTAAACCACAAAACACATCCCGAAGACACAATTAAAAAAGGTCTATTATCCCTTAAGACCTCCTCCAACACAACACCTCACATAACCTCATCACCTCGTATAAGTAATCTTCTCCAATACGTCAGGTTCTCTCTTAATTCTTATGGGCATATCTACTAAAATGCTCCACTTATGCCGTTATCAACAGCAACCTAGTAACCTTGAAATCTCCCCTTAAATATTAACCATCAAACACAACATTGTAATCTGACCCACTTATAAACATTTACATCCTGCCCAGGCTATGTAACCCAATGTCTCTCTAAAATCTTCCACCTCTCAATTCATAATTCATGCCGTAATCTACAGCAGCAAAAATAACCACTCATGTCTGTGACTGCTTGTAATCAACTTTAATCTCAGTCCCTTTTATTACGGACCCACAAACACCCCATGTCACTATGTCTCCCCCACTTACACCCCTTTTATTATTGTACTGTTATCCACAGTTTCAAGTCAAACATGGATCCAATTCATGTTTACTCTTCATCTGGGGTAATTTTCTTATTCTTCTATAACCCAGCAATCTCGTGTATATCATGGCTCTTCTGACCCCCCGGAAACTATGTTCAAAACTTTTCTCAGCTTTACCCCACTGAATATATTCACTAATCTTTTCTTCTCCCATGTGGCTTCCAATCCCCTATTTTTCTAATAATTCTTACTTTACCATAACCATTTTACTTGTGTAGTAACCCCGTCTACAGTTCATAGCCGTTTTAACCTTTCTACGCTGATTATCACAGCATCAAAATATCCATGAACTTCTTCTTCACTAAGAGAATGTGTCTCTCTATTAGTTCTCCGTAGTTTTATTAACTCTTTTCTGAACGAAGGGTCATAATTAAAGCCCCCTGTATTGTCTTTATTTCTAGACAAAAACCTTGTAAATTAAACATAACTTAATTAACTGCTATTTAACACACAAAACAGTGAAATAAAATCACAACAGGACATCAAATCCCCCCCAAATTTTTGTAACAATCATTTATGTTTCCCCGCAACTCAACTAAAAGTATGATGATGATAGTGATGATGATGGTGACGATGATTAAAATAATACAACATACATCCTAATCTATTTTTACCTACTACTACTGGTCTCTTTTACGGACCAGCAGTTTACACATAAAAGTCTAAGCACACAATAACCCTATTCTAAATCAATTAATCAAACAACAACAATCATTTTTCAAGACCAAATCAAGCAAAACAAAATTTTACATATGAGGCATTGAAAGCTCAATTTCAATAAATACAACTGTCTTCTCGCTAAAGAGAAGGTTTTCAAAAAAAATATAATTCACTTAGAATTAACCACTTAAAGTGACCCAGCAACATTGGCCTCCTTTTCTAACCAATGTAACACCTATCTATTTAGCCAAGTTATGTATAACAAAACAACTCCATACCAAGCATAAATGCCAAAATACTTATATACATATATACAAATATCTCTCTGTTATCTACAGATTATCTTAATGCGGAACCATACTTGTTCCCCTCAACCAAAACCATTACTCAACGAGTGACCGTTCCTTTTTCTGGAAGTCAAACATTGATTATCTCCCCTCACAATTTTCTATCTTTTTCCATCCTAACTCCTAATACATCATAACATCCAAAATATCCTCATAAGCAAGCACTGTAAACTACAGTATCATCTCAATGTACCAGCCACCATCTACTTATCAATTAACCTGTGGCTCGGCACACCAACTGTCTCCCATGGCCTTGTACTAACCATCACCACCACTTCCCAATCTTTACCGTCAACCACAGTATCTCCACCCTCCTACATCCAACAAAACTTTGTCTATTTACTATAGACCTCTCACCAAAACAACTAATTCTACTTCCACCTTCTCGTCTACCCGACGCAATTTATATTTCATTCTACTGCATCAGTACTCTCAACGTCTCACCAGCACTACTTTAAGCTATCCTCAAATCTCACCTATCATTCTTGCATCGTGACGACAATCAAACCGGTCATCCTCCTCTTGTTTACCTTCGCATCTTTCATTCCTCTTGTTATTTCTCGGAACTTTTTCAGAACTGCAACCCACGCCACCTACAAGCAACAGCAGACCTCTCCTTCCTCGTTTCTCAGTCTTAGGCACCCTTGTTTCGCCATTTTCCTGTCAAGCATACTAAACATTCATAATGTTAATTCAGCATATAACTTCCACAATTTCCTTCCAAGTTCAGATATTCTACGAAAAGACATTACAATTTTCTTTCTATCTCTCGATTTTCGCATACTCTATGTTCCACGATTTATCAACGTTACTTATCAACCGCTCTTCTCATATTCACACGGACAATGATACACAACACAACCTCGCTCTCATCTCACGCCTACTCTCGTATCGCGACAACCTAACGTCTCCATACTATTACTACAACTAAATACTTTAGACGCCACCTCAACATTCCATCAATCATTCCCCACATATCAACACGTATTGATTTCCTCTACACACGTTGACACAAGACATATTAACGTTACTCTTACATTCTATCTACGTATTTCACTTAGGCGACTTCATCACACCTCTTTCCTTTTACTTCTTTCATCACGACGAACACCTGTCTGACTACAGTTATATTCACGTATGAACACCGCACAACCAGACGAACTATTCTAGAGGACTCTCTCAATTCACTGCTTTCATATATCTCTACTTTACTCAATCACTCACTTCTATACGAAGGTCAGACCCTATACACTACCTCTCGCAGCTGAAATTGCTTTCACAGTACTATCTACTATCTCTTCAAAACAAACCTCATTCTGGTGAACCAGCCCCTAACTTCGTAACTATCATTCTATACTTTTCCACCCACAACAACTTTCTTCTTTCTCCACAAGTACGACGTAACTCGTATTTTTCAAGCATCCACTTCTACAGTCTATTATTTATTATACTTTTATTCTCACGTTCAACTGACTATCTTACGCACAGGATACTCAGTGCCTCCTCAGTCTATATCACCTCACCAGACACTCTCGGTTCACCTGTCAACAATACTATTCTTTCTTCTCCAACCAACAAGCAAAACCATCTCGGACATCACGTCATAGCTCTGAGTCAAACTATTTCTAATACTAATATTCATGCCTAACATATCTCTCACCTCCATTAATTCTGTCCTGAATCTACCCTATTTTACTTAATATACTCTCTCTACCTCACTACCAAACAGACGATATCCTGTATTACGTAATCCACGTGGAATATCATTTGCCGCAACAACACCCTCGACTATTCTGTACCATGTGATACTACACCAACAAAATTCATCTGCCTATTTTAGAGTTCTTCTCCTAAGCCAAAACTATTTTATTTTTCCTTCTTCACCCAAGGAATTTTAACCGTTATATAGTGTGTCCAAATTAAACACTTCACTGTCTTTCAATACCCTAACCTGTCTTTCACTTATAATGTCATCATCACTATCTGTTGTCAACCTGTTAAAGTATTCAGGTCTTAAGGTTCTAAGGTCTTCTATTTTTCTTAAATCACTTTCTGTCGTTGAATAAATACCCGCTAACTGTCTAGCACTATTCTTCTTAAATGAGTTCCTTCTATTTCTTATATTTGCGTCAGTCTGCTCACTGTTTCCTGTGTACCTTACGTAACGTTTATACCTTCCCATCTCGTCTTCAGATGACACACTAATTATAGTTCCTTCATCAGACTCATTATAGTTTACTGCCAACACGTCGGCCCTATTCCCATAGTCATCCCCAAAACGTCTGACTTTCTTTCTCTTCCTCGGTCTTCGTCCCTTAGCCTTTCCTACTGTCTTGTCATACAAACCAGTATTTTGTTTCAAAGAGTCACTACCCAAAACTCTGTCCGTCTGTCTACCAGCAACTACTCCATATGATGGAACATCACGCCTCGATTCAGGACCTGCCCGTAGTGTAACACTCTCATTCTCCGAATCCTCTGTAATAATATCTGATTCAGCATCACTATAATATTCAGCTGTGGGAATATCTTCTCCGTAGCTTGAACTCTGACAGCCAATATTCCTACACCATCTGGGAACTAGTTTCTTGTCTATGGCTGAATAACTTGACATGGCACTACCTCTATTTACAACCATACTAACACTTTTCTTTATTGACTTCCTTTCGTCCTTGGTCCTTGTCTGTCCATCTTTCCTAACTTCAACCTTGTCTCTCTTAGTCAAATGAGTTGGTTTTGACTGATTCTCTATGAAGTCAGTTTGAGTTCCCTTTGTTAACTTGCTGACTGGTTGTACCTGAGTCTGTGTGCTACTTTCTACCGTATTACTTGTCTGCGTCTGTGTCTCTCGGTTTCTTTTCTTTACTAATATCGTCTTCTTCTTTTCCTGTCTACTAGTCACATTCGCAACCTATTTTAGGACTAGTCTGTATTTTACTTACTGGTTCAACTCTGTCTCTTACACCTGAGTTTAAATATTGTCTTTGTCTTTTCTCTAACCAGTCGTCACGTCTTTTTCTAGCAGTTGCACTGTGAGAAGGCCAGTCCCATGATTTCTTTGAAATGTTTCTCTCACGCCCATTTTTGTATTTATACCAGTCCGAGCTTTCACTATTTCGTCTGTTTTCACTGTCTTTTACTCTATATAGATCAGGCCTTGGTTCGTCATAACCATATTGTCTTCTGTCTTTATTAAGCAATGTCTGTCTCCTGTTATTCTTTCCTACTCTATTACTGTCTACCATAATTCTATAAGGGTCCTGTCTAGTTGTTTTGTTCTTCAACGTTTTCAGAAAACTCTCTACCTCCGTAATTGACATCTTTAATTCTCCTAACCATGTGCTAACCCGTTGTAACTCCCCGCACAAGAAATTCATATTCAGTTCCTTTGAAATATCTATCCAGCTGAAACAATATTGTTCTGTATACTTCTTTAGTACCTGAGAAAAAAACTTATCCTGAGTTCAGCTGAAATATTTATACAAGTAACCAATTTCATTTTTGTAATTTCTTAATTTAACATCAAAACTTGTGCTCAGGTGTTCTGTTCTGCCATGCTGAAAAAATACTGAAATAAAGCAAAGAAAGCACTACACAATTTCAATTTTCTAAATCCCAAACAGCACAATTCAGTTGGTTATAATATTGTAAGATATTACATTAATCAGAAGAAGCACCAACGATATCCTGTCTGAGCATAGGAAGAATGAACCCTGTCCTCAATAAAAAACTCAAATTTGTGGCAATCAGAAGGTTCCTTGTAGATATTTGTTTCTTAAACCACCATAATGTCCTGTACTCCACTCTAATTAAGAAATTCGGAACATCACGGGAGACCTCGAAATACACAACTTTTACTCTGAGTCTATTTCCTTAATTAATCCGTTACCTTCTTTTACCAACTTACGGATTCAGTTCAACCAACCAGAGCCCGCATCAAGTGAAATTTAGTCTCGGAATTCAGGTGGCGGAGTTTAGATATCACTTCTCTTCCCTCAGGTAATTTCGTCCTTCTCGTGGGCTGCCAGAAAATTTTCAACCCCTGGTTGGGTCACATCTCATGGGCTGCCAGACAATCTTCGACCCCTGGTTGGGTCCCTTCCTTGATTCTCAAGTGGGTACTTCATCGTCGTATGGAATGGGTCATAGGAATGACGAGGCCCAAAAAATGGATTAGGTGTGTTTGGGTCATAGGAATGACGAGGCCCAAAAATGGATTAGGTGTGTTTGGGTCATAGGAATGACGAGGCCCAAAAATGGATTAGGTGTGTTTGGGTCATAGGAATGACGAGGCCCAAAAATGGATTAGTATCAGCCAACGGCCAGTGATGACCTGACCTTGAACGAGTTCTGACTTCCGATAAAATCTTGAACTTAAATTGGAGGCAAGTCCCTTGAAAGTGGCAAGGTTCAGGCAACGGCCAGGTTAGGCCCCTTGTAAATGATTAAGTTCAGACAACGACCGTGGTAGGCCATTACCTTCATAATTTGTCTTACAGCATGCCGCCAGTGGATAGTTGTTGTTGGCCGGCCCAGATCAACCTCAGATTCTCGGTCGACGGCACCATTTATTACTCCTATAACAGTGTCAAAAGAAGTAACAAGACTTGATCTGGACTGAAACTTTATACTTTATTCTCAAGATGACAGGCCGTGTCTTCTCAGCTGGACTATCGGATGTTGACTAACCTTAACAACCTAATACGTCACGATTGAGCATCTCCCACCCCTTTCATTCTCAATGCTCAATCGTGCTGTATCTGTGTTTCCCACTAGATCTTAATTATACCCAATACTGTTACACATGACTCCCCGTGTGCTGTAAAGCTGCATGACTCCGTGTGGTGTAAAGCTGCATGACTCCGTGTTCTGTTATAATGTTACCCTGCGCTGTTGCCTAGGAGATAATAAGGAAGAGGTTCACACTTCCACGACACACTGAGTCCAGAGTCATTCTGCTCATCGTTACCACCGCCATCTGATTGAAGGTTCTCCTGGGCTTCCCTCTCAGTTTTGAGATTCTACCAGAACCCTTGCCAACCCCCCAGAAATCTCATCCTTTCCACATACAGGTCCCAAATTTGTTCCTCCATCTTCACCACCAAATCCCACAGGCGCAAGACCACCTCTTCCTTGTCCATAGGTAATTTACCATCAAGAGGTGCATTCCCTGCCAGCCTATCTGTTTGTTCATTCCCCCGCACTCCCGCAGGGCCAGAGCAAATCATTCATACATTTCTCACAATCTGTAACCTCTGAAGCCAGGTGAGTCATTCAACACGAAATATTCCTTTCTCCACATTACTAAGCATATTCATTGAGACTGTGATGAAGACAATGTGTGTTGCAGTGGTCTCATCTAACCAACGGAATGCCGCTATGACTGCTTCCACCTCCATTCTCATGCTGGAGGTCGTAACCTCATATGCCACACGATATGTGGAAAGCAATTAATATCTTGACAAGCAAACACAAATCATCACAATCATTACCATCAAGTCAGGTTATATGTGATAATTTCAGTAGATTCTTTCAGTCCGATATAAACCAACCGAAGGCTGCAATACCAGACGCGCTGTAAATTTGCATGACTCCGTGTGCTGTAAATCTGTATGACTGCGTGTGCTGTAAATCTGCATAACTCCGTGTGCTGTAAAGATGCATAACTCCGTGTGCTGTAAATCTGCATGACTCCGTGTGCTGTACAGCTGCATAACTCCGTGTGCTGTAAAGCTGCATAACTCCGTGTGCTGTACATCTGCATAACTCCGTGTGCAGTAAAGATGCATGAATCGGTGTGCTGTAAATCTGCATAACTCCGTTTACTGTATAGCTGCATAACTCCATGTGCTCTGAATCTGTATGATTCCGTGTGCTGTAAATCTGTATGACTGCGTGTGCTGTAAATCTGCATAACTCCGTGTGCTGTAAAGCTGCATAACTCCGTGTGCTGTAAATCTGCATGACTCCCCGTGTGCTATAAAGCTGCATGACTCCCTGTGCTATAAAGCTGCATAACTCCGTGTGCTATAAAGCTGCATGACTCCGTGTGCTGTAAATCTGCATGACTCCCCGTGTGCTATAAAGCTGCATGACTCCCTGTGCTGTAAAGCTGCATGACCCCGTGTGCTATAAAGCTGCATGACTCTGTGTGCTGTAAAGCTGCATAACTCCGTGTGCTGTAAAGCTGCTTGACTCCCCGTGTGCTATAAAGCTGCACGACTCCCTGTGCTATAAAGCTGCATGACTCCCCGTGTGCTGTAAAGCTGCATGACTCCGTGTGGTGTAAAGCTGCATGACTCCGTGTTCTGTTATAATGTTACCCTGCGCTGTTGCCTAGGAGATAATAAGGAAGAGGTTCACACTTCCACGACACACTGAGTCCAGAGTCATTCTGCTCATCGTTACCACCGCCATCTGATTGAAGGTTCTCCTGGGCTTCCCTCTCAGTTTTGAGATTCTACCAGAACCCTTGCCAACCCCCCAGAAATCTCATCCTTTCCACATACAGGTCCCAAATTTGTTCCTCCATCTTCACCACCAAATCCCACAGGCGCAAGACCACCTCTTCCTTGTCCATAGGTAATTTACCATCAAGAGGTGCATTCCCTGCCAGCCTATCTGTTTGTTCATTCCCCCGCACTCCCGCAGGGCCAGAGCAAATCATTCATACATTTCTCACAATCTGTAACCTCTGAAGCCAGGTGAGTCATCCAACACGAAATATTCCTTTCTCCACATTACTAAGCATATTCATTGAGACTGTGATGAAGACAATGTGTGTTGCAGTGGTCTCATCTAACCAACGGAATGCCGCTATGACTGCTTTCACCTCCATTCTCATGCTGGAGGTCGTAACCTCATATGCCACACGATATGTGGAAAGCAATTAATATCTTGACAAGCAAACACAAATCATCACAATCATTACCATCAAGTCAGGTTATATGTGATAATTTCAGTAGATTCTTTCAGTCCGATATAAACCAACCGAAGGCTGCAATACCAGACGCGCTGTAAATTTGCATGACTCCGTGTGCTGTAAATCTGTATGACTGCGTGTGCTGTAAATCTGCATAACTCCGTGTGCTGTAAAGATGCATAACTCCGTGTGCTGTAAATCTGCATGACTCCGTGTGCTGTACAGCTGCATAACTCCGTGTGCTGTAAAGCTGCATAACTCCGTGTGCTGTACATCTGCATAACTCCGTGTGCAGTAAAGATGCATGAATCGGTGTGCTGTAAATCTGCATAACTCCGTTTACTGTATAGCTGCATAACTCCATGTGCTCTGAATCTGTATGATTCCGTGTGCTGTAAATCTGTATGACTGCGTGTGCTGTAAATCTGCATAACTCCGTGTGCTGTAAAGCTGCATAACTCCGTGTGCTGTAAATCTGCATGACTCCGTGTGCTGTAAATCTGCATGACTCCCCGTGTGCTATAAAGCTGCATGACTCCCTGTGCTATAAAGCTGCATAACTCCGTGTGCTATAAAGCTGCATGACTCCGTGTGCTGTAAAGCTGCATGACTCCCCGTGTGCTATAAAGCTGCATGACTCCCTGTGCTGTAAAGCTGCATGACCCCGTGTGCTATAAAGCTGCTTGACTCCCCGTGTGCTATAAAGCTGCACGACTCCCTGTGATATAAAGCTGCATGACTCCCCGTGTGCTGTAAAGCTGCATGACTCCGTGTGGTGTAAAGCTGCATGACTCCGTGTTCTGTTATAATGTTACCCTGCGCTGTTGCCTAGGAGATAATAAGGAAGAGGTTCACACTTCCACGACACACTGAGTCCAGAGTCATTCTGCTCATCGTTACCACCGCCATCTGATTGAAGGTTCTCCTGGGCTTCCCTCTCAGTTTTGAGATTCTACCAGAACCCTTGCCAACCCCCCAGAAATCTCATCCTTTCCACATACAGGTCCCAAATTTGTTCCTCCATCTTCACCACCAAATCCCACAGGCGCAAGACCACCTCTTCCTTGTCCATAGGTAATTTACCATCAAGAGGTGCATTCCCTGCCAGCCTATCTGTTTGTTCATTCCCCCTCACTCCCGCAGGGCCAGAGCAAATCATTCATACATTTCTCACAATCTGTAACCTCTGAAGCCAGGTGAGTCATCCAACACGAATATTCCTTTCTCCACATTACTAAGCATATTCATTGAGACTGTGATGAAGACAATGTGTGTTGCAGTGGTCTCATCTAACCAACGGAATGCCGCTATGACTGCTTTCACCTCCATTCTCATGCTGGAGGTCGTAACCTCATATGCCACACGATATGTGGAAAGCAATTAATATCTTGACAAGCAAACACAAATCATCACAATCATTACCATCAAGTCAGGTTATATGTGATAATTTCAGTAGATTCTTTCAGTCCGATATAAACCAACCGAAGGCTGCAATACCAGACGCGCCTCATGACATATCTTTATTATCATCATTCTGTGAGAACAAATGCTATGTAGACATTCCTTCCAACATGCCGCTAAAGAAGACCACTGAAGTATTTACTCATCTCAGTAACCTAAAAAACAATAACTCGTCAGGACTAGATGGAATCAGTAATCGGATCCTTAGCTGTGCTTCACCGGCGATCTGCGAGTCACTAACTCTTATATATAATCAATGTCTCACCAAAGGTCACTTCCCATCAGCCTTTAAAATTGCTATAGTGTATCCTAATTTTAAAAGTTGGTTCATTAGGTGATCGTCTCATGAGTAATTATAAGCCAATTTCCATATTATCCTCACTATCCAAACCGCTAGAAAAGCACATCCACAAAACAACACTAGAGCACTTAGTTGGCCACAAACTAATAGTTGACAGTCAGTCAGGATGTCAGCCAAAATATTCTTGTCACACGGCCCTAACAAACATAGAAAACTGGCATCAAAATATTAACAAAAATACTCTATGTGGAGCGGTGTGTATAGACTTTAGAAAAGCTTCGATGTGATAGATCATACTATTCCAATTTAAACAAGAAAAACTAGAAACAATGAAAGTAAGCTTTAATATAGTGACATTAATAAAATCATTTTTAATAGACAGAAAACAAGTAGTATCACACAATAAATCTTTATCTCAAGCTATTACCATTAATATTGGAGTACCTCAGGGATCTATACTTGGCCCTCTGTTATTTGTTATTTATATAAATGATCTTCCCTTATATCTGTCGTCGACCTGTAACAAGGTGGCTGTCAACAACCTGAATTCATACACGCATGCTGTTCCCTCATTCACACCTGATAATTTACAATCACATCGTCGTGTGAATGGAAGATCAAGATTCACGCTTTATTATATATATATATATCTTACAGAGCTCGTCTTACGAGCATACACAACTATCATTCAACACTCAAATACATTCTCAATGGTCGCTACGTATAACTATGCCCTCTCTAAACTACACAACTGGCGAGGGTCAACACATAGGTCCTGTCGCTCTGACTGTCCGTCCCGGTCTGCCTGAATTCACAGGTCCAGTCTAGCTACTTGTCCCCCTTTCTCGTGCCGTCAGTCGTACGACGTGTTGGGTCACTCGCCACGTAGTTTCGTGGTCCAGTCCTCGTAGCCTACAGCTGTACTAGAGTTCAGTCTGTTTACGGGTAATCCCCGTGCTTACTGTACTCTGTCCTCTGTCGGGAGCTAATCCCTGTTTGTCCTCGTCGTGTCCTAGCTATGACACATGCGTGTCCTGTCTAGGTCTGGTCCTACCACTGGTTTGGAGTTCTATCTCCTTCTACTGTCTCTCTCTATCTATTCTCTTGTAAAGGTCCTTATTATGTCCTGTCTCTGTCCTTTACTTTCCTCCGTCCTTGTATTACTTCTATCTATACCCATCCAGCTTCTTGACACGCTCTCGTCCCGCCCCCCCCCCCGTATTGCGTCACCAACTTTAGCTCATGGGTGTGGCGCAATCTTTCGTAACATTTTAAAAATTAGTTGGGTCTAATTTTGTCAAGTGCTGGTAGGGTTAAGTGCTCATGTCCTGCGTATAATCACTAACTTCTGACCATCTGATGTCACATTGTCGTATCTATCCACTGGCTTATTAATCAGTGTTGCACAACTGTATTGTTGGCTGAGAGTAAATACTCATCCACATTACATATATGAGATCTGTAACGACCCAAAGCCATTGCCTTTATGGCCTGCTTCTCAAAATGTCGATTGACCGACACGCCGTCCAGATTGTACGTTTTACGGTACAATACATGAATATAAATCCATGTTCCTGTGTAATGTTTATCCAACTCTATTACATGTTGTGTGTGTGCTGATGTTCACCAGTCTAACTTCCGTTTGTGGTTAAATCTTTCAATGTATACCAGAGTTTTAGTAAGTCTGTGATGTCCCCTGTTCATGAGTTATCCCCCCTTCCTTTTAATTGCTGTCTGCATTTTTATCTGTAAGTATATCTGGTTGTTTGCGTGTTTAGTTAAGTTTAATGTATGTTTAAATTAGAAACATAGGTGTATGTCTGTAATTTACTGAATTCTGTTTTTCAAGCGTCGTAGGTTAATTTATGCTGTCACGAATCGATGCGTTAGCATAATTTGTGACTGCCTTGCCTACCTAGGAAACTTTAAAATGTGGCTATACATGTAATGCAATAGTGGAGACTACACATAGAAATCACAGAAGCACATGTGTAACATTCAAGATGCAGACAAATTATAAAAACACTTGGGCGCGGAAAAAATTCGCCCGCTGTTCACTCGCCTTGTATTTAATTCATCCATTCTTCTTGCTCTCGTCTTTCTCACTCACATTCGTTCTCACATGTTAAAACGTTATGTTATGTCATTACATTATTATAGCAATGTAATTACACAGAAAAATACTATTGAGAAATAAGAATAAGATAAGATAAAATAAAATAATGAAAAGAAAATAGTTTTGGCTCAGTATTAAGCGAATTTTGAGCCGATTAATAGTGCGATATATTGGCACTGTATATATTTACAATATTTACAAGTTAAATGGGTTGTTTGCCCTTATTCTAAGTCTAATAACTAATCTTTAATTAAGCTTTAATTTTGTGTACTGAGATTTACTGACTAAGGGAAGATAATTTGAATAATTAAATGAAATGGGGTGAAATGTGTTGGTTCCCTTAAACCTACTATAACTCTAGATGGTACAAAAAAAATTTATTGATGTTATATTTGTAACCTAATCTGTGTTAAATAAATAGATTGTTCTAATTGTTAATAAAATAATTTATGGAATGATAATGTCTTTGGGGACTGATAGGATGCGATAAATCTCAGTTACTTACTTTTAAGAGTACTTATAAGTGTATTTGATTGGGGATTGGGAAAGATGTAATTAATCTACAAAACTTACAGTTGTCGTAATTCTGTAAACTAACTACATCTATTAAAATATAGCATTATATGCAACTGCAATAAAAATATATATTTTATGCATGTCATTTACATACATTGATATTCATATCATATTTATATACATATTACTACATACATTTATATCTATCACACTAATTAAGTAGTCTAATCCAGGCACGTTGAAGATGTCGCGTCCTTTCCTTTGGGAATATATGTATAGTTAATATGATAGTTTATATGCGCATAGTTCAATGTTCCATGCGATGTTCCTGGAGTGTATAAATAATACTGTCGAATATAGTCTCTTGACTCGACTTAGATAGTTATCACCTGAGTACATCATAGTGGCACATCTGCCTGATCAACCTCTGGTACCAATGTCAGAGACTAAGATGGAGTCGCGTCGTCTTTCTTTGGTAATTCAGGTACATCAAAGTTTGTAGGCCTACTTAGCATGTCAGCTATTGTATTACATTTGCCACTGATGTGCCTGACCAAAAACGAGTAATTTTGGAGACTCAAGGACCATCTGTATATTCGATTGTTCTTGTGGACCCCTGTCTCCGTGACAGTGAGCGGGGAGTTGTCAGTTTCGATGACAAAATGTGTCCCTGCCAAAAATCGGTGCAGTTTATGGACACAGTGCACTATCGCTAACGCTTCCAATTCAGAGACTCCATATTTGGCTTCAGTTGGAGTAATTTTCCGACTTACATACATTATGGGATGTAGAATGTCGTTGTACTTCTGGCCCAATACGCCCGCTATGGATACTGTGCTGGCATCCGCCCTAAGAAAATACTGTAAGCTAGGATTAGGCAAACGAAGGATTGGGATATTGCTAAAAAGATGCTTAAGTTTTGACATAGCATAGATTAGAATGGCATCTTTCACATTAATTTTGACATTCGATTTCAATAAATTAGAAAAAAAAAAAACACTGGTAATTTCTGCTAAATTGGGAATGAACTTATTATAATAGTT
Organism: Cepaea nemoralis; assembly: GCA_014155875.1. NCBI lineage: Eukaryota > Metazoa > Mollusca > Gastropoda > Stylommatophora > Helicidae > Cepaea > Cepaea nemoralis. Next base: position 83,792 of record JACEFZ010000486.1, on the reverse strand, counting down.
TACCAAACCGAGTAAACTCTTCACTTGTTTTTTGGTAGCTGGCATCGTGAGGTTTAGGATTTTTGTCACAATTTTGCTATCAGTTTCCAAATGGCCTTCTGAAATGGTATGGCCTAGGAAGTCTATTTTCTCCAAGCCCAGATCCACTTTCGTAGGCTTCACTGTAAGTCCAAATATTCTTATCCTTTCGAAGACTTGCCTCAGTTTTTGTAGGTGTTTTGTCCAGTCTGTTGTATGTACACATATGTCGTCTATATATGATTGAGTTTCTGTTACTCCATGTAAAAGGTCTCTAGTTAGACGAACAAAAGTAGCTGGCGCAATGCGTAGGCCGCAAGGAAGAAATCGCCATTCATAAAGGCCTAAAGGTGTTGAAAAGCCAGTTAGATGGACAGAATGTTTATGCATCGAAACTTGCCAATAGCTTTTAGTCAGGTCAAGTTTTGAGAAGATGGTAGATGTGGCCATGTTTAAGAGTAGATCTTCACAGGATGGAATATGTTATGCGTCTATTTTTGTGATACTATTAAGCTTTCGGTAATCGACGCAGAGTCTGACAGTTGAGTCCTTTTTCTTTAACAGGACAATAGGAAATGAATATTCCGACTGAGACTTTTGAATTATTTCCCTCGCTTCTAGATCAAGAATTTCTTTATCGAGTTTTTCCCCATAATTCAAAGGGATGGAATATGGTCTACATGTTATCGGAGTATAATCAGAAAGAAGAATGGAGTGCTCTATCCTATCTGTTCTGCCTGGAATGTCTGAGAAGATCTGTCTGTATTCTGTCAGTAACGCTATTGTCTGTTCGCCTGTAAGTGTTGGTTCTATGTGTATACTGTCAATTGTTGACGTCATGTCTACTGTTGGGACTGGTATTTCCATGTCGTCGTCGTAATTTTGATTCAATACTGTGGTTGTGCTGAGTACGTTTTCTGTCTGACTGCAAGGTGTAGTTGCATTGTGTTCATTTCCTGTCTGACTACTGTCTGGTGTGGTTGTATTATGTTTGTCTCCTGTCTGATGACTTGGTGTAGTTGCATTGTTTTCGTGTTCTGTCTGTTGTTCCTGTCTTGAGTAATAAGGTTTCAGCATGTTGATATGGAATATCTTGAGTTTGTTTTTCATCGATATTTCATAATCAACATCTGATATCTTTCTTACCACTCTGAATGGCCCTTGCCATGATGTTAAAAGTAAATTTTTTTTTATCAGGTAACAGGAGTAATACTTCTTGATTTGGTTCGAGGTGTAAGGTCTTGGCACCTCTATTGGCATAATGGCGGTAGATCTGTCCTTTTCGCTCCAAAGATGATTTTGCTATAGTGCACACTCTCATAATTTTGTCACGTGTTTCGGTAACTACCTCATATGGTGATAGTGGTGTTAAGGTATCTGAGGTGTTGTTTACTAGCTGATGGTAAATGCTTAGGGGTCCTCGTGGGTTCGCCCCGTATACTAGTTCGAATGGTGAGCAACCCGTACTTGAGTGCGGAATTTCTCGATAGGCGAACAGCACTGTTGGTAACAGTGTATCCCAATCTGATGGGTTTTCTGCTGTCACCTTGGCCAACATGTGTTTTAAATCTCCGTTTATTTTTTTCTATAATCCCGTTGGCCGCCGCGTGGTAGGGGCTTGTGAAACATTGTTTTATTCCTAACAATTTGGTAAGAGCTTGCGTCGCAGCTGATATAAATTGGGTTCCCTGATCTGATAGGATGGTACGGGGAAAACAGATGTAAGAATACGTTAACCACATCTTTGGAACTTATATATTTCAGGGCTACCGCCTCAACCCATCTCGAACAAAAATCTACCAAAGTTAGAATAAACCTGTTTCCTTTATTGGACACTTGATTCAAAGGTCCAACAATATTTACTGCTACACATTCAAATGGTCTAGAGGCCAATGTTGAAGGTTGGACCTCAGCTTTTTCATGTTTACCCTTTCGTACTAATTGTTAACATATGGTACATGAACGATAAAAGTTTTTAATGTCGTTACAAAATGTTGGCCAGTAAAAGTGAGCTAAAATTCTGGCTCTTGTTTTATCATAGCCTAAATGTCCAGCAAACGGCGAATCGTGTGCGATTCGTGGGACTTTTTGTCAATGTTCGACAGGTAGTACCGTTTGCTGAATTTCATGGTTATCTCTGGTGTAATTTCTAGATAGAATACCATTATGTAGTGTAAAATACCATGACGCGTTTTTGGTCAATTTCGGTTTTTTCGCCCACAAATCTGAAATAGGGTGAAATAGATGGATCGGCGCGTTCCGCCTATATGAAATTTTTCTTGGTGGTGGTATTAATTGTACCACTTGGTGTTATCAGGTGTAGCATTTCTTCTTGCAGGTCGTCTTGCTGTTTTTGTGTTTCTGACCTGGTTACCTCATTAGCCTTATGGGTTTCTCTCCAGGCTAATATTTCTTTTGCGGTACAGTTCTTTAGCTCTGGTAGGCACCCAATTATCAAATCCGTACACGGATTATCTAGGATCGCGCACGTAAATGTGCCGGACAGGAATAGAGTGTCTATACGGGCTCTTGCTAATGGGTATTTTTCTATGTTACCCGAGAATGTACAGCACTTTACAAAGCCGCCCGTATAATCTTCAGGCTTGGCCAATTCCTTCCTAAGGCCAATAAGGGTACTACCGCTATCTCCTAAACATTGACAAGGTTTGTTGTTAACCATTCCGTCATGAAATACTAATGTGCCTCTGGAGGCTGTTACTACGTTTGCGTTCTTTGTAGAACATGGTACTGTGTGCCCGCATCCCAGCACTCCGTCTTCATGAAGATTATGACATACCACACAATTATCAAAGTTCAATACATCAATATCCGCTGCCACATTCTCACTGTATGGTAAAACTACTTCACTTTCACTATCATGTTCACTTTCACTCTTAGAAGAAATATCGACAAGTATAGCATTATTGACTCTCAATCTCTGTCGTCCCACACACTTGGAACTATAGTGACCATATGCCCGACAAAAATAGCATTTGACTGCACGTCTGTACGTGTTTCTTTTGCTTTCTTGCTTCTTTATCATGAGGTGAGATGAATATCCTGGGTTTTTGTCACACATAGAAAACTGGTCATGCATCACATAAACAGTATGGGCATTGAGGTGGCTTTGATTTAGGTTTATCCCTCATTTGAAATGGTTTCTGAGGTTTAGTTTTAGCAAATGCTACTATTTCAGACTCTTCCACAGATGTTTTAAAAATATCTCGATTAGAGGAAAAATATGCGGACCCCCGTTTTTCTAATTGTTCTAATGACTCAACATCAGCTTGCTGCAGAAATTTTGCAAAGGAAGAAGGTACAGTGGAGATGATTTTGTCCATTATCATCAAGTTTTTGAGTGTATCAAAGCTTTTGTCTACCTTTGCAGCGTTTAGCCATTTGCTGAATACACTTTGTACGTTAGAAACATAGTCAATGAACATTTCATTTGGTTTCGGTTTTAGTTTAGAAAACTGAATTTGGTATCCTGGGGCGCCAAGCAAAAAATGTTGCATAATACGTTATTTAATGTAATCGTATTTATTTCTAAGCTTTTGTGGGAAAGATTCTATCACTTTTAAGGGCTCCCCGAGAGGTTCTTCATATAGACCACCGCCCAATGTTCTTGTGGCACTTCATTGAATTTAAGCTGGAATTCCACATTCTCAGTCCATGCAGATATGGAACCGCCTTGGCAGAATGGTTTGACTAACCCTTTGTACTTGTTGAACTTATTCTCCTCTTCTTTACTTTTTAATTTGGTAGTTGCAATCTGTACATGAGATTCAATCTCCAATTCTTACATTTTCAACTGTTTTTGTGATTCAATTTCCAGTTGTTTTTCTTTTAATTTAGTTTCTTCTATTTTCTGAGCTAGTTCTAATTCCTTTATTTTGGTGGTGTCAGGTATTTGCTTTAATTTCGTGGCCTCAGCCAGTTCAGCAAGATCCTTCTGATGCTGGCGTTCCTGTGCTCGCTCCTCTGTGTCCATTGCTTCTTTCCTGTCTCTTTCCTCTTTGTCCATTGCTGCTTTCCTGTCTGTGTATTCTCTATATTTATTACTTGCCCATTGCTCTAGTTTATCCCCAGTAAATCCGAGGTCCTTACCTGCCTGTATACATTCTCCTTATGTTGACATCTTTGCTACTATTTATAAATGGACTCAAATATACAATCAAATCAATAATAAATTTTCGTAATTTTCTAATTTTCTTCTTGTTGGAGACTGCTCTGCCCCAAGAACTCGATAAGCGATAAATGGAGTTAACCACTCGGACCACCACTGACTAGATGAAATTACCACCTCAGCACTATCCAGATGCGTTAATGTCTTATGTCACTTTGACTGCTCTCACAATACAGCCTGAGTGGGAGAACCTCTACCCTGAGGTGTCCCCAGGTGATCCACAATAACAGCATCCATGTTTAGCAAAAGATAAGCAACCTGTTCATTGAATATATCCACATACCCCTGGTTTGGTAAAGTAAAGTTCCTGCAGCCCTGTTCTAGTAGAGTCACTAAACCATAGCTTCTCATTTCAGAATTAAAGCACAATTCTCACGAGTGTCTATAAACTCTGGCAGATGATGTCAGAACAGCTGGACAAGTTCAAGATTGCCCTGGCTCTACCAGAGTCTGGTCCCACGTGATCATCAAACTTAGTACACAGTAGTTAATGAAACATAACAATGTCACTGGTCGTCAGACCTGTTGACGGTCAAGTTCTGTAGAACACATTCTTCTAGCTGGTATCAACACTTAAATTATCACGTGGTTCTGGTAGGATCTGAACTTATTATGTTTGTATAATATTCAGTAACATGAAGACGCCCAAATGGTGTGGGTCTACTCATGACCTGTCACTGCTTTAGACGTTGTTACGGTACCCATGTTGGTGCAATAAGTACTACCTGTTCTTTCCGATGGTTAGGCGATTGTTAACAACGGCAAGGGACTCGATGGGCTCCCAGAGCTATGACAATGCCCCAACTTGGCATGTCACCCTGGACTGAGCATATCACCTTTTTTCCACTGTAGTCTTCATTCGTTGATTAACACAAATCAGGCAACCCCTGCAAGAAAGAGTGGTAGGTGAGAGTATTCGGCACCAACACTGGCTCACATTCATCAAATCAATAAATCAACAGACTTCAACTTACACTAATATGTTTTCACATAATTAGGGAATCATCTCTATATGGGTCGGTTTTAAGCATGGGTATCAATCCAATGTCAGATGAACCCTAGATCAGCCCGTCGGACAGATTCAGTTCCGAGAGGTTCGAGTCTGATCATATGGTACTCTTATACCACTACCTTTCTCGTTTCTGCTGCTGCTAGGATGGGTAGCTGCAATATTTATATTTACTACATAAAAAAAGAAACTAAATCGCCGGGAAAGTAGGTCCCTAGACCTTTCCCTGTAATCATAAATACAATTTTTGTTCACAAATCTATATATATAAAAGGCAATGTGTATCCGAATGTATTTGATGCATTCGCGAACGGTCCATGTATTCTTTTCATTCCCGTGCAGCCAACTGTCATAGTTTGTTAGTGTAGAATCGCCATTTACTTACTAAAATTTAATATTTAAATTTACATTCATCATTTATATATAGCGAGGGGACTTAACTTAAGAAAAGTTATTTCAAGGGGCATAACTTTTAATAACATTGCTATACATTTTATATATAGAATGTTGCATTGTTTTCAAAGATTTAAAAACTCTTTGTCTACAGTTATTTACAGGCATATGAGTTATAATAAATAATGATATAATGTTTAAGGCATTTTCAAAGTTTTCATAAAAATAATGCATCTATTTAAATAGTGAAAGTTTTCTAACTCATCTTTTTATGTTTAAAGAGGTTATCTACAGTCATGTAGGTGATTAAAAACAGATTTCATTACAAATAATGGATGGTGCGTGGAAGGACATTCTGAAGTTAATTTTGTTTTTTGTATGAATTTAATGAGACACTTCTCGCCAGGAGCTGGGCGAAGCCGCGTCGGGTCGGATAGATAGACAGACAGACAGACAGATAATCGGGAACGGGAGCTTATATAACTACTTATATGAATTAAATGAGATGCTCCCCACCAGAGGCTGGGCGAAGCCGGGTCAGACAGACAGACAGACAGACAGACAGACAGATAGTCGGGAACGGAAGCTTATATGACTACTTATACGAATTAAATGAGATGCTCCCCACCAGGGCCTGGGAGAAGTCGGGCCGGGTCCGAAAGACAGATAGACAGACAGACAGATAGACAGACAGACAGATAGTCGGGAACGGGAGCTTATATGACTACTTATATGAATTAAATTAGATGCTCCCCACGAGGGACTGGGTGAAGCCGGGCCGGGTCAGACAGACAGACAGATAGACAGACAGACAGATTGTCGGGAACGGGAATGGGAGCTTATATGACTACTTATATGAATTAAATGAGATGATCAACTCCAGGAGCTGGGCGAAGCCGCGCCGGGTCAGATAGATAGACAGTCAGGCAGAATTTAGTCGTGAACGGGAGCTTATTTGACTACTTATATGAATTAAATGAGATGCTCCCCACCAGAGGCTGGGCGAAGTCGGACCGGGCCGGGTCAGACAGACAGAAAGACAGACAGACAGACAGACAGACAGACAGACAGACAGATAGTCGGGAACGGGAGCTTATATGACTACTTATACGAATTAAATGAGATGCTCCCCACCAGGGACTGAGTGAAGCCGGGATGGGTCAGACAGACAGACAAACAGTCGGACACATAGTCGGGAACGGGAACGGGAGCTTATATGACTACTTATATGAATTAAATTAGATGCTCCTAAACAGGAGCTGGGCTAAGCCGGGCCGGGTCAGACAGACAGACAGACAGGCAGACAAGCAGACAGACAGACAGGAAGATAGATAGATAGATAGATAGATAGATAGATAGATAGATAGATCCCCGCCAGGTGCTGGGCGAAGCCGGGCCGGGTCAGCTAGTTAATTAATAAATAATAATTTAATTAATAACTCATTAATATATCCAATGTGCAAACTATCAATTTCTCTAGTGGGATATCCTTCCCACCTCACAGCGAAACTCTTCTTGATTTACCTCCTGCCTGGAGGTACGAAGTCATCTGTCTTAAAACATGTATTCACCACCACATGTTCAAGGTGGGCACTCCGGTTCAGGTCTCCTCCCAAGCGGATTAGCCATGGGCCGCGACCCAACTACACAACTGGCCTGGTTTGCCAGTCCAATATAAAGCAGACTTGCAAAATGTCCCATATCCCATTTGTCCCGGTGTCTCATTCAACCTCCATGCATCTTTCCTCACACTCATCACACAAGCACTCAAGTTCTCATGCCAGTATGAAAAGAACACAGGAAAGTGAAGAAAAGACCCTTGATCGCTTTCCCAATAATCGCGTCTATAATGTACAAGCATATCGTGTCGAACCACTTCGTAACTCGGCCAGTCGCTCATTTAGGAATTGCACTTCATTACTGGATACATACGCAGCAACAGTACAATAGATACATATAACACACGTATATGATCACTACTGCACAGATCTACACACTTCCACGAAATGATATCATCACTATTTAGCTATCACAAAATAGCTACATCACTTCCTAAGGCATAGCAGTACGTGCCCTGCTTTACCTAGACTAGTCACATCACTGTCCGAATTCCACACAATATCAGCTTAACTGCCTAGTCAAGGAGCATCACTGACAGAAGACGCTGAGCTAACATAATTTTAGTTCCCACAGTCTAGCGGTAAACATTTCCCTATAATAGTACAACTAACCCAGTAAATGCAACTTCTCACAATCTGTAATTTCTAGCAACTACACACATTTTGCCACTTTAATGGACTTGCACAGAATCAGTAGGTTTAAGCTACACATTCACAAATATCAAGTGTAAACAGTAGTACACACCCGAACATTGGCCTACTTCCAAGTCGGCTATCGATCGCAAAGTAATTACGAATGCAGAAACGTAGGCATAACTAATGAGTTGCCATACGACCGAGTGTTGCGCTGGTTTACGACACTAATATACTTAAATAGGTATTCACCTGAACTGTAGAACCAAACCCCAGTTCAGCTCCTCATACTGTCTGTGGCTATCTGGCCTCTATTATTGACAGTAGGCCGAAATTGGCTGAGCGTCTGCTCGCTTCGAGAGATCGAAAGTGAATGCCATCAAAATGGCTAGTTCCTTTCTACGTGCTACTTTCTCCGCACGGAGAAGTAGTGCATTCCGCACTGTGTCACATACATCGTGAAGCACGAATTCTCTTACCTCGAGACCCTACTCTGTCTTGTCACGGGATAATGTTAGTGCACCTAGCAACCTTGAGCTTTCTAATCCAGGCGCTTCTCCGAGGATCTACGCTGAGAAAACAACTCGACTTCTACCGGGTTATTAATAACTGGGGAATTACCTTATGTCGTACCGTGTTCGTTCGGAAACTCCGGGGACAAAGCACAGCTGATTTGAGGTCATCTTGTGACGCGTCCTGCGCTCTATTTGCAGACGACTGCACATTATATACAAACGCTATTGATTGTAATCTGCTAGAATTATCCTTGCAACAGGAAATAAATAGTGTAGTTAACTGGAGTCATGCAAACCACATGCAAATTAACATTTCTAGAACACAATCTATGTTAATAGGAACCAGGCAAAGACTTCACACTCTAAACTAGCAGAGAAATTTTCAACTGCACATTGGTAGCATGCCTATAGAAAGTGTAACCGAGCACAAGGCACTGGGTCTTATCATAGATCAAAATCTAACCTTTAATTCCCATGTTCATCCTTTAGTTATCCAATAGCCAAAAAAGTATACCAACTTGCCAACATTAAAAATTTCCTCGACGAAAACATTAGAAAGATATTCTATACTTCCCACATACAAACACATATTGATTATTGCTTCACAATCTGGGATGGATGCGCCAAATCAATAACAAAACGCCTTTATTCACTCCAGAAAACGGCAGTGCGTTTAATCAATACTGATAAGCTTACAGACCATTCTAACCTACATGAACGTCTTCAATTGCTACCACTCCACAAAAGCCTACTTTTTAATAAGGCTAAACTAATTCACAAAATTCTATTTCAAAATCCTCCAAGCTACCTTTGGCCATTGTTTAAATATAACGCACGACATAGCGAACGACTAAATATACTTTATGCACCTAAACCTAGGATAGACTTATGTAAAACAAGCTTAGCATATTCTGCCACTCAGTTGTGGAACAATCTTCCACAAGAAATCAATGACACCACAAATCATTATACATACAGTCGCAACCTGCTTGAACACTACCTTAGTACAGACTACATGCCCCCTAAAAATAATAATGGTCAATTATCTCAAACTACAACTAGTTAATAAACATTCCTATATGTATGGCACGTTACATCTTCCTTAGTTATTTATCATGCCCATGTTAAACATTGCCTCAGTGAGTCATGTATTATTGTATTATTTTTCATGCGTTTTAATGCTTATTATTTTGTTGTCTAAGATTTTTAGACACAGGAATATGATTGACTTTCGGGCGTTTCTTTGGGTCTGTGTACATATCCAGAAGTGTATCATCAGCACTGAAGGTAGTTAGTGTAAACCCATCCAAGCGTTGCATTTCAAATTTAAAGTTGTATATGACCACTCTGTGCAGCACACATGGAACAGTAAATGGCAGCCTCCACTCACCACTCTGGAAAATTGGCCACGTATGGCTGCATGTGTGGTTATCACTCCCCAAGTATCCAACCACAGCCATTGGGAAGCGACAATACGTTGAGTAGTAATCTGATATCAGTACTGAATGCCGCTTTAAGGCTACATATCTACCTCCAACGACGTACAGGGAACACACGTCAGCTGCCATAGCTCCCTCATAGGTGAACGTGTCCATGTATGATGCCACTGTGTTGACATCCACAATGAATACAGTCGTGTTTCTACATATGTTTCCTGAGTTATTCCGTGCTACTTGAAACGCACAAACAGACAGATGCCCTTAAAATTACATCCCGCAACATATTGCCATGCGTGAATATGTGACAACCTCAGTGTAAGACGTGTATCCTGTAAATCATGGCCAGTAGCATCATTCTGTGATCGCCTCATTCACAAACTGATAACCAGGACCAAACTAATCCGTTTCACATGGGGCCCAGAAGAGCGGCATCCATCCTCTGGGTCACATATGTCATAATAACGACATTGTAACATACACCTTTGTCCAAGCCATCTATTTTACAATATTGATGTGTCACTGTTGGAAACATAATTGTCACTGTGTACTTCACACATTGAGCTCTGTAGTACTGACACAAAGACATGACAATGGTAATTCCACATCAGATCCTGTTGTAGAGTTGTGGCAGACACAATGGGTATGACTTAAGGGCTAGTTGTTTTCTGGGCTGCGTCTTCATCCCCCACATGCAAGTCAGTTGAATAGTTTCCCCATGCTATATAACGGATGCCAAGGTCCCGCCAGCTATAGACAGTACTGATGTTCACCAAGACACGCCTCCATTTGTTCGCTATCTTGCCATTTTCCTATGTGACAAACCAGGTAATCATGACGTTAGCTCTGCTGATAATGTTGACATAAGTGTAGTAAATGACTGGACACTAGTAGAAACACAAGGTAACGATGATCAAATCAAATCAAATCAAATCAACTTTATTAGGGTCACAAATTGGGCGCGCAGGCCCGTCTTACATTCGGCCCTTCCAATCACTCGTCTTTCGTTCATCAAGAGCATTATACATTTACATAGGAAGAAAAATGATCTGGAAACAAGACTGCTGCTAAAAGAAAGAAATGTTGAAGGTTCACTGGGATAGCTGGAGGACATTACTTGCCTCGCATGCTGTGTTGACATGTGATTATACAATCTCGTACGCCATAACTGCTTGTTAGTTCTGTGTACAAGTATCTGCTGCAACACTGGGTACTGGAGAATGTCCTTATTCTAGACATATTTGGCATCATTCCTTCTGGCTGGTAACATAAATTCTTTGATCTCTTGAATCTGTTGAGGCATTACACTGCCTGAACAATACAAACCAAAACAAAGTACACATTTCGCCCTGACGGACGGAAAGGTTTCACACAGATCTTTACCCAAGGGAGGTCCAGTTGTTAAATGACATCTGTAACAGTGGATATATAACCTGATGATCTCTTGTATAGATCTACCTACGAAATCTGGTGTAACGGATTGTAGAGAACATCGCACAATTAGTTTAATGGGTCATGCGACTAAAATGATGAACAAGTCCTTCAAGAAACAAATGAAGATTGTAAACTGATTAGAGTCATTAGACGTAGACAGTCAAAATATTTTGGACATGTTATGAGAAGAAATGACTTGGAGAACTTTGTCACAACTGGCAAGATTGAAGGGAAGAGACCAAGGGGAAGACAGAGAAGTAAATACCTGGATGGCTTGGCCGCATGGGGCGGTTGAGACAGGAACACGGAGCTGATCCACGACTCTGGTGATCGAGTGAGATGGCAGAACATAACCGCCCACGATCATCGGCATGGCACATGATGGATGGATGGTGACTAAAATACTGATAAGAATACCAACCGATATTCCTGGCTCTTCTTGTATGAATCTCACAATTATTTCGCGGCTCTGTGTCGAAGGGGTTAGGAATGCAATTCTTAATCCCGCATACCGCAATCGACACCGCTGCGGGGATTTGGAAGCAGCCTTGATTTTCCTACAAGGTATGAATGCCGGTGGTTCGAAAGCAAATAGAAACTAATGTACGTAAACTTGCCAAGAAATCACAAACAGCCAAAATATGCCTGGGTTGACTGCAACGTCCTGTAAAGTCTCTGCAACTAACTTTTAACAAATTGGGCAGATCCGGAGACAACTCATCTTCTGTGTTGGAAATGCCCCAACTGGTTGTCATCTCTTATGGCTGCTTTTTGTTACGAATTGTAACGTTTAAAATGTTAACGCCATGCAATCCAATGGGAAGATTGTCAACACTGGAATTGTAAACAACTATAAATAGCATCCGCCTTCATTGTCACGGAGAACTAACGTCTGCACAAGGAAGGGGCGGGCGAATATAACATTACCCCCTCTCCCCAATCCCCGGCAACATCAGCACCAACCCCCAATCTGAATTACGTCACTGTTAGCGCTGAAAGTGAGCCTTGTTATTGGTGCAGCCAGGAAAATTCTATTTAACATTATTAATGTTGATGGATTGAGCTCCTGGAGATGTTGGCGGAGAATTGCACAATTGGAGTGCAGTTGCCAAAATGATTCGCCCAGAACGGACATGTTGTACAGTGCGGAAGATGTGGTGTGATTCTAATTTTGTGTGTGTGTGTGTGAGTGTTGTTTGTTTGGTTTGGTTTATGTAATTCATGATGATTTGGTAAGTTGTAAACCATAGTGAATAAACTTAATAATAGTGCTTTTAAATAAAAAGGATCTGAATTTATAGTAGAGTTTTCTTAGGGAAGATATAGAGAAATCCTCGGATAATTAGGTGAATTTGTTTACTTAGAAAAATAGTGCATGATTATCTTTCTGGTCAAATGCATGCCTTTATGAGGGATTATCTTCCCCATTCTCTATTTATTCAGTATCAATGTGTAGATAATGATTAGGTAAAGATCTACCATGATACCCTTGTATGATATCCCTTATATTTTTTAATAGATGATCCTTTTCTGGGATATTTCTTGTACTCTCTGTGTCTCTACGTTCAGAGGAGACTAAGTTTCTCTGTGTGTGTATTTATGTATGAAGAATTGATAATGAGTTCATTTATAAATATATAAATAATATGTGAGGTCACCTATACATTATACGGGAGAAGAGAGGCATTGCCAAGATGGAGAAATGGCATCACCCTTGTTGATGGCTACTGTAACAGGTCACAGAGAGTCTGAACATATATCAAGTCAAAGCTCCGGCAAGGGTGTAAACGTGTCGGTTTATTGATCAAGGTATAAAAGCATGTACAGCAAATTTAAAACACCTCTTCTTCATCTGCAGGGCAAGTTGGAACTGAACTATGTTTACTTTCCTCGTCACGCGTGAGCGTCCCTAACAACTAGTCCAATTGTGCTCACGTGTGCATCATTCACCAGCTATTCATTTCCCAAACCCTTTTCTATTTCACACCCTCTATCTCATAAACTACTAACAGAGATGGTGCTCTGTTATCTGTTATATACCTCCCTTTCTTTAAGAAGACTTTTCTTTAAAAGTCTTAATCCCTAACCTACTTATTCTAATTATGCTTTCCCTTAACCCCAATATTATTTCTCCAAGCCATCTTAAACTAACCCCCTCTTAACCAATGAACTTTATTTCTACTCCTTCGAGTCCAATTCTCCACTTGTCTCTTATAGCTAACCGCTATGTTCTGTGATACTTCTTCTTCGTTTCTGAGCCTACAAGGTTTCATTTAAAAAAAAAAACACAGTTCATAAGGATATTTCATTTCATATATACATATGTTCATAATAATCGTTGGTATATACTTTGAAACCTATCATGCATTATGTAACCTCTCATTCTCTCTCAACACAACACAGGATAGACATAAAAGATGAGATGCGCACCCAGTTATGAAGATATAAAGAAGTAGTCAAAAAGCAATTACATTTACCTCTCTTACAAACACAAAAACTTTATGAATAAATAAAGTTTTTAAGAACACATCTTATGAACATATACTTCTGTTTGTTATAAATTAAGTCGATCTAAAATTTCTTCCTTATATATTCAATATTTGTGCTGCCATCCACACCCATGACTATATTTCACCTGTCTCATGTCCCATCATGAAACTATAACATTAACAATGTTCATTTTCCATGAACATATTTTAAATTAATTAACGCTGTTTATCACAGCTCCTATATTTATTCCCTCACATCCCCTGACAAGCATCCTTGTTCATATACGTATCTAACCCTGTACCAAACCATATGCACTGCTATTTACAGCCCTATTAATATCCATTCTTTATTAACCAGCTTCTTATATTTTCTAATTATCACAGCCTCTTTGGATACCCGCTATAGACGTTAGTCACGTTTATTCCTTAATATAATATGGCATCCAATCCATATACCTTCAATCAATGCTGACTTAATGCAGCTTCTATTTCAACTCCCCAGAACCCTTTTATTTGTGTAGGATCCATTATAAAACCCCGTCATCTAAGCATGGCATGTGTTTCCAAAACTTCATAGCCACTGTGTAATTAACCTCCCTATCCTAAAACATTAACGCTGATTGGCGCAGCAGTCTTCTTACCAGCACAAGGCCAAAGTTTGTGGTACTCATGTTTACTACAACTTATTACCCATAAGGAGAATGTGTCTCTCTTCTAGTCATCAGTCGTTTATTAACTATTTTCTGAACGAAGGGTTTTAAATAAAGCCCCGTCTTATTACTCTTTATTCTAAACGAAACAATAACTGCTTGTGAACAAAAATTTTTCCAACAATTTTCAACTTATTTGTAAACAAGGGTAAATACTATTCAATACACAAGACAATTCAACTAATATCACAATTCATGAGCCAACCAAAACGAAGTCAAAACAGGATATCATACCCCCCAACGTTTTGAAGACAAACTTTCTTTCCCCTCATATCCTGGTCACGGCACCATTTCAGACTGTAACAGGTCACAGAGAGTCTGAACATATATCAAGTCAAAGCTCCGGCAAGGGTGTAAACGTGTCGGTTTATTGATCAAGGTATAAAAGCATGTACAGCAAAATGAAAACACCTCTTCTTCATCTGCAGGGCAAGTTGGAACTGAACTATGTTTACTTTCCGCGTCACGCGTGAGCGTCCCTAACAACTAGTCGAATTGTGCTCACGCGTGCATCATTCACCAGCAATTCATTTCCCAAACCCTTTTCTATTTCACACCCTCTATCTCCTAAACTACTAACAGAGATGGTGCTCTGTTATACTACCAGTTATTCTCGGCGACAGAGTCTTGAAAGCACGAGGATGATTCACCTCCATAAGGCAGTAGTGAGGGAGACATGGCATGTCAATATAAGGAGTGAAGGATTGCATCAGCTGTTGGAGTGATAGAACCTACCAGGGCCATGTCTAACGGGTCCACCTTGGTGTCATAATCAATTTACCTTCCCTTTTTGTGTCTCTCTCTCTTTCTCTCTCTCTCTCTCTCTCTCTCTCTCTCTTTCTCTCTCTCTCTCTCTCTCTCTCTCTCTCTCTCTCTCTCTCTCTCTCTCTCTCTCTCTCTCTCCTTTTTCTTTTCCTTTTTTTTCTGTTTTCACTTGTTTCTGTGGATATAGCTGTTTAGTTCGGCACATATTTTCCGTAAGGAAAGGTGGTCTTTGTTTAGCTGAAAACGGGGTATTCTCATAAATGATGAAGAATGGCAACAGGAGGGTCAAAGCCCTCAAGGCATGAGGTGGAGATTGCCTTTTCAATGCGGGAGGAGTGACTCTCTATAAATCATCACTGGCCCATCCAATGCCCGAAACAACCCCAGCATTGTGAAAGCCGCTAGGCCTTTTAATATTGCTCTACAGTTTCCTATTGACAATACCCGCAGGATTCTGAACAACGCATTACGTTGTTCACTTCAACCAGTGCTATTTAGAGCACGGAAATTCACCCAGTGTTATTTAGAACATGGACATTCACCCAGTGTTATTTAGAACACGGACATTCACCCAGTGTTATTTAGAACATGGACATTCACCCAGTGTACTTTAGCAAATGGAGCTGGGAAGGTGTAATTTAATTCCTTCGTTGGGAAAACACCTTAATTGTTAGTTAACAAATTATGTATCCTTGATATGCTTTTTATTAAGGTGTATTGTTCTTTTTTTTTTATAGTGGTTGTGTAATATTATGCCATGTCATATGAGCATACACACACACGCCTTCCCCCATGTTATTCCAATATAATATTATAGATTATACCTATGAGTTGTTTCTTTACTTGTTGCCTGGTGTTTCAGTTTTTCTGTGTGTTTTACATTGATAGTACATGTCAAAAGACAATATCACTATTGAGCTAATATGTGGGAGGGCGCACATATCTGCAGTATCACACCTCATGTCCCAGGTATCTGCAGTGTCCCACCTCATGGCCGAGGTATCTGCAGTGTCCCACCTCATGGCCGAGGTATCTGCAGTGACCCACCTCATGGTGCACATATCTGTAGTGTCCCACCTCATGGTGCACATATCTGCAGATTCCCACCTCATGGTGCACATATCTGCAGTGCCCCACTTCATAGTGCACATATCTGCAGTGCCCCACCTCATAGTGCACATATCTGCAGTGTCCCACCTCATGGTTCACATATCTGCAGTGTCCCACCTCATGGTGCACATATCTGCAGTGTCTCACCTCATGGTGCACATATCTGCAGTGTCCCACCTCATGGTGCACAAATCTGCAGATTCCCACCCCATGGTGCACATATCTGCAGTGCTCCACCTCATAGTGCAAATATCTGCAGTGCCCCACCTCATAGTGCACATATATGCAGTGTCCCACCTCATGGTTCACATATCTGCAGTGTCCCACCTCATGGTGCACATATCTGCAGTGTCCCACCTCATGGTGCACATATCTGCAGTGTCCCACCTCATGGCCCAGGTATCTGCAGTGTCTCACCTCATGGCCCAGGTATCTGCAGTGTCCCACCTCATGGCCCAGGTATCTGGTGTCCCACCTCATGGCCCAAGTGTCTGCAGTATCCAACCTCATAACACATGTATCTGCAGTGTCCCACCTCATGGTGCACATATCTGCAGGGTCCCAACTCATGGCTCATGAATCTGCAGTGTTGTGATTCTGTCTGCATACACATTTAGGTCACACCTGCTGTGTCTGCTGTCGGTTTAATGTAGATGACAGTTTTTGTTGATGCTAGTGATACTGATCATGAAATCACAAACAGTAAAAATGCTGGGGTTGACTCAGATATCCTGTAAAGGATATGCAACTAACTTTATATAAACATTATAAACACACACCATTCTCACATATAGAGGGATCGTAGTGGCGCAGTGGAGATGCCATGGAGGAGCAGTGGATGTGCCGAGGTGGCGCAGTGGAGGGACCGTAGTGGCGCAGTGGAGGGACCGTAGTGGGGCAGTGGAGGGACCGTTGTGGCGCAGTGGAGATGCTGAGGTGGAGCAGTGGAGGGACCGTTGTGGTGCAGTGGAGATGCTGAGGCGGGGCAATGGAGGGACCGTTGTGGTGCAGTGGAGATGCTGAGGTGGGACAATGGAGGGACCGTTGTGGTGCAGTGGAGATGCTGAGGCGGGGCAATGGAGGGACCGTTGTGGTGCAGTGGAGATGCTGAGGCGGGGCAATGGAGGGACCGTTGTGGTGCAGTGGAGATGCTGAGGTGGGACAATGGAGGGACCGTTGTGGTGCAGTGGAGATGCTGAGGCGGGGCAATGGAGGGACCGTTGTGGCGCAGTGGAGATGCTGAGGTGGGACAGTGGTCATACACCTGCCTGCCTGATGGTCATGGGTTCCACCTGCTTAGGGGCGGACCTGGATTGAAACCTTGACCTGCTGCCCAGGTGGAACCAGCCCAGAATTAGTTAGTTAGTTAGTCTTTCCTCTTGAGCCTAAGGCGGCACATAGGGCAGAAGTCCTGTCTCTCCATGCCTGGCGGTTCGCTGCTACCTGTTGTAGATCTTGGATATTTACTTGGCCATTGAATGAGCCTTCTCTAATGATGGTTCTACGCAGGGTCTCTCTTGGTCTTCCCCGTTTTCTTTTCCCTACTGGTGACCATATGAGGGCTTGGTAGGGGAGTCTTGTCTTGTCCATTCTGAGTACATGGCCGATGTAGTTCCAACGGCGTCTTCTTATGAAATTGGATACTGTATCTTGCTTAGTCTCTTGTCTTATTTGCGAATTGGTTCTGAAGTCTGTCCAGTGGATGTTTAGAAGTCTTCTAAGACATTTGTTCTCAAAATTGTCTAATTTTTTTATCTAAAGCTACCGTTGATTTCCAACTTTCATATCCATTTCACATTGAAGAACAACAAAGCTGTTGGTGAAGATGAAATCTCAGGAGAAATGCTCAAAGCAGCAGATGAGAACACCTTACAACGTTTGTTACAGCTGATCAATGAAATCTGGCAAAGCGAATCCCCACCACAACAGTGGAAAGATGGTGTAATTTTCAAACTGCCTAAAAAGGGCGATATGTCTGATTGCAATAATTGGAGTGGTATCACTCTATTGTCAGTACCAGGAAAACATTTTTGTAGCATGTTACTTGAGAGATTGAAAAAGGCGATAGATGAAAAGCTCAGAGAAGAACAAGCAGGCTTCAGACCAAAACGGTCATGCATAGACCACATTTTCACCCTCAAAATAATCATTGAAGACTCCGTAGAATTCCAGTCGAAATTAATCACCAACTTTGTCGACTTTCAAAAAGCCTTCGACAGTATCCACCGTCCTTCACTTTGGAATCTACTTAACATCTATGGTTTTCCTACCAAATATACCAACGTCATAAAATCTTTCTACAAAGAAACACGTTGCTGTGTAAGAACAGAAACAGGTAACTCTGACTGGTTCTCAGTCGAAACAGAAGTGAAACAGGGTTGTGTCTTATCACCGATGCTTTTTGGAATAGCTATCGACTGGGTCATGCGCAAATGCACAAACAACACAAATATGGGTATCCATTGGGTTGACAAAATTCTAGAAGACCTGGACTTTGCCGACGACATAGTGCTTTTGAGTTCAACACACCCGGATGCCCAAGAGAAAATAAACCACCTCCAAAATGTTTCAGGGCAAATTGGTCTCCAAATTAACACCAGCCTAGAATGAGTACCCATAAATGTATTGGGAAGTAAAGACGGCCACCGTGGCACTGACCACACCACCCGCGTCTAGCACCATATATGGTCACCGTGACACTGATCACGCCACCCGCGTCTAGCACCATATATAGCCACCGTGACACTGATCACGCCATCCGCGTCTAGCACCATATATGGTCACCGTGACACTGATCACGCCACCCGCGTCTAGCACCATATATGGTCACCGTGACACTGATCACGCCACCCGCGTCTAGCACCATATATGGCCACCGTGACACTGATCACACCACCCGCGTCTAGCACCATATATGGCCACCGTGACACTGACCACACCTCCTGCGTCTAGCACCATACACCCGTAACATATATCATACTACCATACAGCGTTCTCAGTCTGTAAACCTTCCTCTCAAATATTCCACTAGCTGTACACACATATCACATTACAATACAGCTTTCTCAGTCAGTAAACCTTCCTCTCAAATATTCCACTAGATGTACACACATATCATATAACCATACAGCGGCGTTCTCAGTCTTCCCTCAGTTACACACATCAACACAAACAGAGAAAACACATTGCAAGTTAATTATACTGCATTTATTTATTTAGGGTTTGACAGTCCTTGTTTTCAAGTCGGGAAGTAAATACTACATAATAAATCAGGCCCCGTTGTGTATACGGTTTAATTATTGATTGATGGCATCATCTGCACCAAACCTAAAAGTTTAATAACTAATTGATAGCATTACTTCCACCACACAGTAACAGTAAAGTACTCATTGATACCATTACCTCCAACACACAGTAACAGTAAAGTACTAATTGATAGCATTACCTCCAACACACAGTAACAGTAAAGTACTAATTGATAGCATTACCTCCACCACAAAGTAAAAGTAAAGTACTAATTGATAGCATTACCTCCATCACACAGTAACAGTAAAGTACTAATTGAAAGCAATACCTGCACCACACAGTAACAATAAAGTACTAATTGATAGCATTACCTCCAACACACAGTAACAGTAAAGTACTAATTGATAGCATTACCTCCAACACACAGTAACAGTAAAGTACTAATTGATAGCAATACCTGCACCACACAGTAACAGTAAAGTACTAATTGATAGCATTACCTCCAACACACAGTAACAGTAAAGTACTAATTCATAGCATTACCTCCAACACACAGTAACAGTAAAGTACTAATTGATAGCAATACCTCCAACACACAGTAACAGTAAAGTACTAATTGATAGCATTACCTCCAACACACAGTAACAGTAAAGTACTAATTGATAGCATTACCTCCAACACACAGTAACAGTAAAGTACTAATTGATAGCATTACCTCCAACACACAGTAACAGTAAAGTACTAATTGATAGCATTACCTCCAACACACAGTAACAGTAAAGTACTAATTGATAGCATTACCTCCATCACACAGTAACAGTAAAGTACTAATTGAAAGCAATACCTGCACCACACAGTAACAATAAAGTACTAATTGATAGCATTACCTCCAACACACAGTAACAGTAAAGTACTAATTGATAGCATTACCTCCAACACACAGTAACAGTAAAGTACTAATTGATAGCAATACCTGCACCACACAGTAACAGTAAAGTACTAATTGATAGCATTACCTCCAACACACAGTAACAGTAAAGTACTAATTGATAGCATTACCTCCAACACACAGTAACAGTAAAGTACTAATTGATAGCAATACCTGCACCACACAGTAACAGTAAAGTACTAATTGATAGCATTACCTCCAACACACAGTAACAGTAAAGTACTAATTGATAGCAATACCTGCACCACACAGTAACAGTAAAGTACTAATTGATAGCATTACCTCCAACACAAAGTAACAGTAAAGTACTAATTGATAGTATTACCTCCACCACACAGTAACAGTAAAGCACTAATTGATAGCATTACCTCCAACACACAGTAACAGTAAAGCACTAATTGATAGCATTACCTCCACCACACAGTAACAGTAAAGTACTAATTGATAGCATTACCTGCACCACACAGTAACAGTAAAGTACTAATTGATAGCAATACCTGCACCACACAGTAACAGTAAAGTACTAATTGATAGCTTACCTCCAACACACAGTAACAGTAAAGTACTAATTGATAGCATTACTTCCACCACAAAGTAACAGTTAAGTACAAACTGATAGCATTACCTCCGTGACACAGTAACAGGTAAGTGCTAATTGAAAGAATTACCTCCATCACACAGCAACAGTTAAGTACAAATTTACAGCATTGCCTCCTTCACACAGTAACCGTAAAGTATTAATTAATATCATTACCTCAATCACACAGTATCAGTTACGTACTAATTGATAGCATTTCCTCCGTCACACAGTAACAGTAAAGTAATAATTGATAGCATTACTTCCACCACACAGTAACACTAAGGTACTATTTGACAGCATTACCCCCGTCACACGGTAACAGTAAAATACTAATTGATAACATTACCTCCAATACACAGTAACAGTAAAGTACTAATTGATAGCATTACCTGCACCACACAGTAACAGTAAAGTACTAATTGATAGCTTTACCTCCACTACACAGTAACAGTAAAGTACTAATTGATAACATTACCACCACTACACAGTAACAGTAAAGTACTAATTGATAGCATTACCTCCAACACACAGTAACAGTAAAGTACTAATTGATAGCATTACCTCCAACACACAGTAACAGTAAAGTACTAATTGATAGCAATACCTGCACCACACAGTAACAGTAAAGTACTAATTGATAGCAATACCTGCACCACACAGTAACAGTAAAGTACTAATTGATAGCATTACCTCCACTACATAGTAACAGTAAAGTACTAATTGATAGCATTACCTCCAACACACAGTAACAGTAAAGTACTAATTGATAGCATTACCTCCATCACACAGGAACAGCAATGTACTAATTTATAGAATTCCTCCACCACACAGTAAACGTAACACTGTAATTGATAGCATCAACTCTATCAAGCAGAAAATGTAAGCATTATTTGAAAGCATTACTTCGATCAGACAGTAAAATTGAATCACAAACAGATAGCATGAACACCAGCAAACAATAAAATTGAGCCAGAACAGATAGCACTAAATCCACCAAACAGTAAAATGTAATCATTAACAGACAGCATAAACTCCATCAAAACAGTAAAATTGAATCACTAACAGATAGCATTAACTCCACCAAACAGTAAAATTTAATCATTAACAGACAGCATTAACTCCACCAAACAGTAAAATTGAATCACTAACAGATAGCACTAAATCCACCAAACAGTAAAATTTAATCATTAACAGACAGCATTAACTCCACCAAACAGTAAAATTGAATCACTAACAGATAGCACTAAATGCACCCAACAGTAAAATTTAATCATTAACAGACAGCATTAACTCCACCAAACAGTAAAATTGAATCACTAACAGATAGCATATGAACTCCACGAAACTGTAAAGTAAAGACTGATGTCTGAGAGCTGGTGTCAAGCTGATCATTGTGTCCGGCTTGGAAGGACTCCTTGACTGTTGTTGGAGTTGTAGCTGATGGTGTGGTGAATTAATTGGCGGTGTGCTGGAATACTTGTCAAGACAACAGGATCACGTAGCGGTAGCGCTACGCAACCGGTTACTAAAGCCACGATACCAGCCAAGATGTAAATATCTGCAATATGTAAACATTCTCGTATACAATGGAAAAAAAATATAATAAAAATATGAAAATTGTTGTACATGAACAGTCGATAAATTTTACATTCGAAAAAAAAAAAAGATATGACAGACTGAAATATCATCTACGAAGGAAAGTCATTAAGCAACAGTAACTTTATTATAAAATGCATGGGCGAGTACGGACAACATAACATCTTTATTTTAGGACATAAATGACTTTTAAGCGATACCCTGTGTAGAGGTCGCGAGGATCGAGCAGTTTGCGTGCTAGTGCAAACCACATTCATATTACAACCGAACAGAAGAAAGCAATCAAGGACAAACAGATACATCATAGTAATACAGAGACAGCAGCAGAATATATGATGGCAAATCTAACAATGGAAGAAATGGAACAGGCAGTGAATACCCTGAAAAAGAAGAAATCACCAGGAAAGGATGGAATCACAAATGAAATGCTAATAGGACTACGCACTAAGGCAAAAAAGAAACTATTAGCGGTCCTAAATTACAGTTGGAAGAGAGGAATAGTCCCACAGGCATGGAAGGAAGCTATATTAATACCAGTCCCAAAGAAAGGAAAAGATCTGGAAGAACCAAATGGCTATCGATCAGTCTACTTAGCTGTGTAGGAAAATTAATGGAACACATTATCAATGGCAGGCTAACATGGCATCTGGAAGAAAACCAACTCTTAACACCTCACCAAGCAGGATTCAGAAAGTACAGATCCACTGAAGATCAAATTACCTATATAGCTCAGGAAATAGAGGATGCCTTCCAAGAGAAAAAACACTCACTAGCGGTCTGGATAGATTTATAAAAAGCATTTGATAAAGTATGGAAGGAAGGACTGAAAGTAAAACTGCAAAAAAATGCATGTTTGTGGGAAAATGTATAAATGGATCAGCCACTACCTTGAGAACAGAACTGCCAGGACAAAAGTACAAGGACAAACCAGCAAAATGATGCTGTTGGAGCAAGGTGTCCCCCAAGGAGGAGTTCTTTCACCAACATTATTCCTAGCATATATAAATGACATCACGGAAAATTTTCCAGCCAGAGTACACACATCCTCCTTTGCAGATGACTTAGCCATGTGGACATCTGAAGAATATATTAGTACAGCTAACAGCAGAATACAGCAAGCCTTATTAGCGCTTTATGACTGGTCAAAATCATGGCTAGTGAAGATAAGTGAGGAGAAAACAACATGCACAATGCTCTCCCTCTCAAATAAAACTCAGCAATCTAAGCTGGTATTGAATGGGAAAATATTGCGCCATGAAGAAAATCCAAACTATCTAGGAGTCAGCTTTGATCGTCGCCTGACATGGAAGACACAGGTTGAGAAAAATTGAACAAGAGCAAGGCAAAAAATGGCAATCATGAAAAAAGCTTGCTGGTAGAACGTGGGGAGCAGATGAGAAAGTTCTCAAGAAGCTATATACTGGAAGGGTGAGGCCAGTACTGGAATATGGCATTGCAGCGTGCGCAACAGCAGCTAAGTCAAACTTTAACAAAATAAGTAGAGTCCAAAATCAAGGAATGCGGATTATAACTGGAAACCTGAAGACAACGCCTATTAACGAACTAGAAAAGATCACTTGTTTACAACCAACGCTGGAGAAAAGAGATAGTAGAGCCCAGCAACAAGCAGAACAATTTAGAAGATTTACAGACTACCCTATGTATAACAGGTTTAATGGTTTTGGAAAGGGAAGACTGAAACGTAGCAACTTTGTGTAACTGCAAAACAAAAGATTAGGGCATATCCTATACTTAACATATCAACAGTCAAACCCATTTACAATGCACACAAGTTCACAGCTTGGAGACAGCAGCAACTGCCTGAGATGACATAACACATTCCTGGTATTGAGAAAAAGAACACTCAGAATGAAACAGAAATAAGAAAACATCTCTCTAAACTACATAAAAGAATATTACTCAAGTAGCAATTGGACTCATGCATATACAGATGGGCCAGCCAAAAATTCAATTGAAAATGGAGGAGGAGGAATTCTCCTAAATTTAAAAAATGCAAAGAAAAAAACAGTCAGTGGGAACTAGAAAATTTTCAAGTAACTTCAAAGCAGAGGTGGAAGCTTTGAAAACTGTAGCAGAAATGCTCTTGATGGAGGAATATAAAAAGAAGCAAATCTTCTGGTTTCCGGAGAAACAGCCTGTGGTGAACGCAGGGCCCAATATACGGATGGGAAGCTAAGCAGCCATGTGCAGGACGTGGCGATTCTTTGGGTGAACCCAGTACCAGAGCGCTGTGTGTTGGCTCTGCAATTATGGAAGCCTCCTTGGATGGCAGGGAATGCCCATGGTCTGCCCCTGCCTTCCCTTGAGGCCTTCCCTTGACCGTTATGTCTTCGGCTGTTCTAAATGGGCCAGCTGGGATGGGGAAATAAGGTTAACCCGATCAACAAATGCCCGCAGAAGTCGGATTTTTCGGACTAACGGCGCAAGAACGCAGCTCTGCTGTAAACAGGCACAACGCAATCACGTCCGAAAAAAAAATCTCCGGATGCACGCAGAAGAAGAAGAATGGGGTAAAAGCCTGGGCTAAAATATAGAGACCATGTGTTGCCCATGTAGCATGATCCCTCTCTCGACTTGCCTAGTCTAGAAGAAAGGTAACACCTATACATCTGGAACATGACAAGCTGCAGAAGCTGCCGGATCAGCAAAGCAATGATCTAACTGTCCGCCTGTCTGAGCTTCGATCCTAGACCAGCTGCCAACAAAGGCTTAGGGCCTGGTCTGCCCTGCCATGACATTTTGTCTTTAGGTTGCATTTCCTCGTACCAGGATAAGGCTTGTACCCTCCCAATTGCGCTCTTCCTCCCGAAGCCATTGGCACAATGCGGGGTGTCGGGTTTGGTAAGCGCCTTCCAACATTTGGCGCTGACAGAAAGCAGGTAGTACCGTCTACTGTCATACAGTAGTTCAGTCATATCCGACTAAGGCCTGACTTGAAACCAAGACAGCAATTATGACAATAATCATGTCAACAACTATGACAATAACGATGACAACAAATATGACAACAGCCATGACAACAACCAAGACAACAGCTATGACAACAACCAAGACAAAAATCTAAGACAACAATCACGACAATAACCAAGAGAAAAACCAAGACAACAGCAAGCAGTAAACAAGAAATAGAAGTAAGGTTAGTTAAGACAGAAATAAAACGTCAACTACAAGAAGAAATGCCCAGAGAATGAATTCAAAACTGGAGAGGCAGCAAGAAAAGTAGCAGTACATTCCAGTTTAGTACTGAAAATTATGTACAAACAACTGACAATCTTGACTGAAAGTGAGACCTCCACATTCATGTCCTTAATACAATCAGTAGAAGTAAGGTCCTCACAAGAATGCCCTGGTATTATCTATGAGACATAACTACACTGAAGACATGTAACGGATACAGAGCAAGGAGACCACCAAAGAGAACGACATTAGGGAGATAAAGCCCAGCTTAAAGAACGTGTTAGACAGGGCACACAAAAGATCCTTACATGTGAAGCAAAATGTCACTCCTGTAAATGAAGAAGGAGAAGATATTTGGTGTCATTTTGTCGCTTGCCTGCCGTCCGGTGATCATTTCTTCTAATCCGCATCGAGGGCGGATTTTACAAAACCATTGAGTTGGGCTTTAAATGAGTACAAGGGAATATCTCGGGAGGTAAAGGCGACCGGCACGATATTGACCACACCTCCTGTAGTGTTTTCTCTCTCATGTATCAGGTCCTTTAGAGAACGGGGCATTATTGACCACACCTCATGTAGCGTTTTATCTCTCATGTAGCAGATCCTTTAGTGAACGGGGCATTATTGACCACATCTCTTGTAGTGTTTTCTCTCTCATGTAGCAGGTCCTTTAAAGAACGTCACGATATTGACCACATCTCTTGTAGTGTTTTCTCTCTCATGTAGCAGGTCCTTTAGAGAACGGGGCATTATTGACCACATCTCTTGTTGTGTTTTCTCTCTCATGTAGCAGGTCTTAACAGAACGGCGCGTCGAGAAGCCTCTCGATCTCTGGCCATGTCTCCAGCCTCGTACACCATCATGCCAGATGTGTCTACAATGCCCTGTGTCTGTCAACGAGTTGGTTGATCCCTGCGTCTACGTCCAGTAACCATGCCTGCCATCTGTGTGACGTGTAATTCAAATACGGATCTTGCATCAAGCAGTTAGTGTACTTTCAAGCGAGTGATAGTGCCTTTAACTGTTTACCGCTCAAGAGGAAGCTAGATGGAGAGTGTCTGCAAGGTTAAGGTGTTACTGTTTACATCACAAGAAGAAGTTAGATGGAGAGTGTCTGCAAGGACAAGAATTGACCTCCTACCTCCCGATATATATGTTGCAGGACCACCCTCGTCTCCCACACATGCCCCAGCACTTCCGACAGGGTTGCCCGCACACAGCATGCGATCTGTAATTAGATCTTCTCCGTAAATGTCTTTGCATACGGTGTGATTGAAGACTGGCAGCTCCATTTTCTTCAATTCGTTTGAGTACTCATTAAAAGCTGGGAAATATAGCACAAGAGAAATGTTGTACAGGGTAATTTGAAAATAATGGAGCAAATAACAACATACATGCAAATAGAAAACATTGTAAAACATCCATGACTGTGAACAATTGAGAAAAATACAGATAAGAGAAGTGAGAAAATTAGTGACTCAATAGAATAAATCATTTGACTGTGTACAACATCAGAAACTTTGGGAAATGATGAGGAACATGAACTTTCCATCACATTTGTATAATTTATGGTTTGAAATCAAGCAATGAGTTCGACAAGGCTTTGTGCTGTCCCCGTATTTGTTTAACCTGGACGCCAAAAATATAATGAGAAATGTAAGAGATATTATAAACAAGGATCAATATGATGCCCTAAATACCAGTGATTATGAAATACCAGAGATTCGATATGCTGATGATGCCGTATTACTATCCATATCACAGAATGGAATAGAAAGACTTATAACCTCAACTCAAAAAGAATAGTGAAAATCACAACTTATATCTTAACATAGCTAAAACACGATAATACACATCAAGCATAAGATAATGCATAGATATAAAACAAATATGGGGAAATAAAAATATGTTCATCATCATCATCATCATCATCATCATCATCATCATCATCATCATCATCATCATCATCTTCCACTTCTGCCGTCGGGAGGAATAATTTGCGTTCCAGCGGCCTGTGGGCGGCACTGGATAGTGTCATTCCGTGTGGTTGTGCAATGTCTTTGATGTCGTCAATCCATTTTTTTCGTGGATGTCCTCGTGGTCTCGTCGCAGATGATCTTTGATGTAAGGCCAGTGATGGTAGTTGCTGGTGTTGCCTCCTAACGACACGGCCAAACCACATGATCTTCTGTCTTTCAATAAATGTGGCACAAGGTGTTGATCCCAGTCTGTCTGATAATAACATTTCTTACTCGGTCTCGGATTGTTAAGTTGGCAGCTCTCCTCAGGCATCTCATTTCGCAGGTGTTGATTTTGCGAAGGTGTAATTTGGATAAAGTCCAGATTGGTAGAGAGATTGGTAGCATAGGGTTGGTGTGAATATGTTGTTTATTATCTATCGTTTTGCGGACATGGGTATATTTGGATGTTTCAGTAAGGGTGATTGTTGATATGCAAGTGCACTAGCTTTTTGTCATCTGATTTCAATTTCTCTGTCCAATCTGCCATCATCTGTGATCATACTTCCAAGACATTTGAATTCTTTAACTTGTTTCAGAGTTGTGCTATTTATCTGTATACTTTGTGGACCCGGCGATCTGCTAACTCACATTACTTCGGTTTTGGCTGTATTTATACTCATATTGTAACTCCTGCATGTTGATTCCGAGACCAGTTAAGACCAGGGATGGAGTTATTGCCTCTCCATAGCACAAAGCCTGGGCTAAAATATAGAGATCATGTGTTGCCCATGCAGCATGATCCCTCTCTCGGCCTGCCTAGTTTACTCCAGAGGAAAGGTAACACCCCTACATCTGGAACAAGACAAGCTGCAGAAGCTGCCGGATCAGCAAAGCAATGCTCTAACTGTCCGCCTGTCGGAGCTTCGATCCTAGACCAGTCGCCAACCAAGGCTTAGGGCCTGGTCTGCCCTGCCATGACATTTTGTCTTTAGCTTGCATTTCCTCGCACCAGGGTAAGGCTTGTACCCTCCCAATTGCGCTCTTCCACCAGAAGCCGTTGGCACAATGTGGGGTGTCAGGATTGGTAAGCGCCGCCCAACGTTCAGCGCTAACAGAAACCAGTAGTACCGTCTACTGTTATACGGTAGCTCAGTCATATCTGACTAAGACATGACACAACCTGCATGTTGAACTCAGATTATTAATATGATTTTGCAGTCTGCCCTCATCGCTATAAAACAGGCACTGATCGTCTGCAAATAGAAGTTCATTTATTTCCTGTGCATCAGTTGTTTCATCTGGAGTAAAGAGTTCTAGATTTTCTGAATCTGTTCTGTCGAGACTTGCTTCTTAAAAATATGTTATTGAGGACAAATTGGAGGTGGTGGAAAGTTTCGAATATCATGGATCATTAATTACCAACAATGGTGACATAATGAAAGAAATTGAAAGGCGAATAATAACTGCTCTTCATAAACTAAAACTGAATAAACTGTTGAGTGGGGCAGTTAGAAATTTAGAAATACAACACTTGGATTTTTAAGAGCATGCATCTTTCCCATTGCAACATACGCCTGTGAGAAATGGACACTTATTAAACAAGATGAACAGCGCATAAATGCTTTTGAATATAAATGTTAAAGACGGGTTCTAATAATATCTTGGATACATTAAAGAACAAATGCATCCATACGACAAGAACTAACTGGTGAAGAAGATTGGCTACTAAAGAAGATAAAACGAAAACAATTTAAATATTTTGGTCGCTTAAAATGTCACGAAAGTTTGGAGAGAACAATCATGGAGGGGTATATGCCCGGGAAGAGAAAAAGAGGAAGGCCAAAGAGAAGGTGGGTGCAGGATGTGGCAGATGATGCTTATCACCGAGAAGTTTTCCGGAGGGGTTGTTATGGGACCGAAGTTCTGCAAAGAACATACCACTAAATGAATGAATGAATGAATGAATGAATGAATGAATGAATGAATGAATGAATGAATAAAATGTATTGGAGTTCGTTGTCAGGTATGTACACTGTGCCTATATTTAATATTTCTCACTTTTTCACAGAAGTTACACGAACCTATTTTTATTTTCTATAGGAGTTAGGCTGATTGAGTTCAGTGAAAATGCTATGCCGTGTGTTCTTTAGGTGTACAGACACTTAGATGTAAGTTTGAGAACTGTCACTTCAGTAAGCATATCAGGTTCCGCAAACAGTCACGCTGTGGCCTGCCCAGTGAACTGCCTGACTCCATTAACAATGCTGAGACACTAGCTGAACTGACTGTGCTTTCATTGTCTGAGGTCTTGTCACAGGTACACCGTTTGCAGTGTTACGAAAAGCCAGTTTTACTCAGAACTTAGCCAAGCGGTCATATTGCAATAACACTGCATGCTTACTGTAGAATGTCCAGCTTGTTTATGTCTCTCTCTGTTTCTGTCTCTGCCTGTCTCTCTGTCTGTCTCTGTCTCTGTCTCTGTCTCTGTCTCTGTCTCTGTCTCTCTCTCTCTCTCTCTCTCTATATATATATATATATATATATATATATATATATATATATGCCCTCAACGCCAATGAAAGCTCTACCAACTCTTGACCACCTGGGCACACTTCCCACCATAAAAGAAGTTAAGTGTGCTATAAGTGAACTTGCATCTGGCAAGGCTCCGGGTAAGGATGGAATTCCAATAGAGGTTATCAGGAAGATAGAGTGGGCAAGACACACTCACTCTACAGATTCACCAGCTAAAAGAGCTATGCTGGCGAGAAGGACAAGTCCCACTGGATTTCAATGATTCAAGCATCATAACATTGTACAAGAACCAGGGCGATGGGAGCGACTGCAACAACTATAGGGGTATCTCACTTCTGGGTATTGCTGGAAAAGTATTTGCCAGAATTGTTCTGCGCAGACTTCAAGTCCTAGGAGATCAAGTCTACCCCGAATCATAGTGTGGCTTTCGACAAAACCGGTCTACCATTGATATGATATTTGCCATATAGCTAAGACCAATATTGCATCACAAGTAATAGATGCATAGCCTAGAAGCAAAAACTACAGAAAAACCATGAAACTAGTTGATAACGGAGAAGACGTCATTCTGACGTCAGAGGACAACAGACTTAGTTGGAGTTGGACATAGCAGCGATGTATGAAGCTATCTGACATTGAAACTAGCAAATCAATAGTCTACAGAGATAAAGTGGCATGAATCACAGTCATTGATAGAAAAGATATTGTGACACGTTCTCAGGAGAACATGCTGAAAATGAATCAACTGTTTGCCGAGGAAATTAATGAAAACTCACGACAACCTGTAGAATGGAGAGAAGGTGAATTCAGAGACATCGGTCATGAATCAGAAACAAGTACTTAAAGGTTGGTTTACTAAATTAAACAGAAATTGCTTCTGATACAGTCATGTCAACGATTCTAATTCTTATGTTCTTAAGGTTTTACACCAAAGCGCGATTCAGTAAAAGCGAGCTACATTGAGTTACATTTGTTATAGTTAATGTTTCCATTTTATACATGAATGAGCATTGGCAATATTCTCATTGCTACAAATGCAAGAAATATGCCGTGAACAGAATCAACTACTGTTTATTGTCTTCATCGACCTTACAGTCGTGAGGGTCTGTTCAAGGCACTAAAGAAGATTGGCTGCCTATCAACTCTTCTGTCCATTGTGGAATCATTCCTGTTGTCCCTGGGGTGAGAGGAATCAACAAGCACACTCTTTTAATTCTATATAATCAACTTGGGAATCTAATTGGCCTGTGTCTACCCACCCCCTTTAGTCTCTGGATCACTATCTCTCTCACTTCTTACTACGAGACAATTCCCCTTTTCATATTCCTCCAGAACAACTCTGGCTTCTGACAATTGATACAATAATTTAATAAAGAAAACTGTCACGTGTGTGCAATGTATGTACATAGAAAGTCTGTAGTATGCCATAACCTAAACCAGGCTATGAAAGGAGAGACACAGTTTGCACAACATGAGTTGATAAGATTGGGAAAATGTGCAAGACGTTTTTGGTGCAAGCGCGAAAGCGACACAAAAACGTCACTTAGAGATCAGTGAGATATGGCCTGCCGTCCAGCTCGGACGAGGCATGTCTTTTGGAGCATGGCTAACAGTATGTTATGCCGCTCTTTGTGTTCAGCAGTATGTATGGCAGATGTCAGGTATATTACGTTCCTTGTGGAAAGATTGAGTGTAAGAAAAACGTCGACCGATTAAAGTCAATGTGCGAGAGGAAAGTCTTTGTGGAGTTTTATTCCAGTGGCTAAATTCGAAGGTATTCATATTATTATTCATATTATGTCAAACCCTAGACGCATCGATGGCCTTTACAATATCACTTCGCGACAAATGGGGTCTTGTACCGGTAGTAATAATTATGAACTCGTGATTTATTATCAATTTACGACATATTTGCAGTAATTTAACGAATCGAGCCATATTCAAATGAAGGCCAAGGTCACATGCAGATTTTTATCAAGAAGCCATCATATATAATTTACTATATGTGGAATAATCTCAAACCAAGTAACCAAATTTTTGAGCAGTGGTGATGACATCATCATTTTGGTCATACACAAAACATCCGGAAAGGAAAGTATGAAGATCTTACGATTTTAGTTCAAAGAACTGTTCAACTAATATTTAATCGCAGTTTGTTTGATGGATCAAGTAAGGAAAATTAACAAATGTCATATTCAGTAACGGAGGAAATGATGTACAAACATTCATACGATAATGAAAACTCAACTGACAAAAATTTGCTTGAATAAACAACAAATTGACACACACAAGTTCTCAACATGCAATTATATTGATCTACATAAATATTTCAGGTTTCAAACGACACGAATATAAGAACGTTATCTAATATGTCGTCAGAAATTATTGTTGGTTCTGAAGATACAATATTTTGATTACAGTTATCAAAGATTTGAAAAATTGAACTCAGATCACGATACCTTTTGTATTTGATCGTATGCAGATACTATTCGTGTGCACAGATACAGGAAGATTTGATGAACAAAAATTCAATCGACATATAAACTGTGGTAGTCATAGTTGTGTTAAGAGGAAGGAGAGCGTACATGGACTATGCTGTTACTCATTTCAAATTGAGTTTAAATCTTGTTCGACAGTATGCGAAAGTCTCGACTGTGATCAGCCGTATTACTAGTTCATCATTTGTATCCGTATTGATTGTCCTCATTTACTTCGGATGCTGACCTGGTCTTAACAGGCACTCTGGAAGAGGCAACTGCCGATCACCTGATCGTAACTTGTAAAAAGATGCATGCTAATAACATGGCATTGAACTGTTTGTTCACAAGACAGATTCCGTATGCTCCGGTTCACATTTTTACCTCAAATACTTGACCCTGTATACGTCAAGAAAGAAGATAAACAGTCAGTTAACAGAGGAATTATATACATATATACGCGGTTTTACAAGAACGTTCGCAAGAAATTTCTTGAATTACAACGACACAAGATTATGGATGTACAATTTATAAACAGTCGAAATACACTGAACGTTGTAAGTTTCAGTAATCAAAATTGAATTCCTGGAAACGATGGGTTGTATGAAATCCAAACTGGTACGTGAACATTGAGAATTGAACATTTGAATGAAATCAAGTGAATCTTATTTCGAGATCATGAACAAATTTCTCAGAACATATTGTTTATTTTGGAATTTAAGAAATCTTATGAAATAATTCGAATGCAATGGGAGATTGAACACGCACGAACGAATGCAGTTACAAGAGCTCAAGATCGAAAGAACAGTGATCAACCTTCTCAGACAGACATTGACAATATACAAAACAATATCAGACTGACAACAGACTTACCGGGTGAACAAAAACAAGATCCAACATTACAAACATGTTTTAAAAACGTACAGAAAAGTACAGCGTTACAATGTGGTCAAGAAACCAAATGATAATTATATTTACCTACGTCAATGAAGATAATATGAAACAGTTTACATTCAATTATGAAGCTGAAATCATAACCAGATGTTACTGGTTAGTCAAAATCAAGATACGCAATTATTCGTTATCAAATTACGAACTTATTTGGCTACATTATCAAATCTGAGAAATATCAGTGCATGTTTCAACTTTAAGGATATTTGCTCACATTTTACTGCTTGGGAGGAATGGTTCAAAGACAACCCCGAATCAACAAATCCGCATCTACATCTATTATGTCGATACCAGAAGAAATTTCGATCATTATCGTGTTCAGGAGAGACGGTAACTTGTCGGGCAAGGTCAATTAATTCCTCATATTCAAGTTACCGAAATTAATTGAAGTGATTTTACACGCAAGGACAATACTTACGTAATAGAGAACATTAACTAGTTTACATTTATCTATATCGGATGTTACTATGAAGGTACATTATACATTATCGGGAGTACCTACACTTCCCTCCACCAAGAGTCTGAAGGAAATATAGGTGGGTGGGACATTCAGTGGAACTCTGGACACGATATATTACGTCGGGACTTATTGCATTTAGTCCTACACTACCACTCTGATACCAGGTCATTCAGACAACGCCACATATAGATACACAGACAACAGGACGCTGACCTCCACACGGCATTTATACCACTTCACCAACTTCTACACATTTACGATGCCATTATCAGGAACATATAAAGACACTTATGGATGTTACACATTGCACAGCTATATCAAGTGACTCAATTATTTATTGACATTGTTCCAATGTTAGCGATCATCACTAGGACACCGTGAACTCATTTACGGACATGGAAGGAACACTTCGTTCGTCAAACGACACCATTTCATGATTGTGGATTGACACGTCTCTTGCAACATCAACGCATACGAAATTTCTACACGGAATGTCGAACATTACAACATCGTTATTCACATACCGGACACTTCATCACACTTCAGATCTGTGAATGCAACGAACAAAAATGGATGCACCTCATCGTCATGACACCTCTGCACACGGCACCGTAACAGGATACTAGAACACTAACTTCTTACGTCAGCATACGAGCTACACTGTAGCTATTACACATCCATACACGGATTGATTAACACTGATTATATTGGTGTGATACCAGTTGTTCACGCGGGACTATACACGTGATTCATTCAAGGATTCTTTGGTGGACACCGGCCACTTCAGGACCACCAACATCAGACACTTGTCATTTAGCCTTTACAATCTATTAAATCTATTACAGGCTAGTAAATCTCAGACTTCGTCGTTATACCCAAGCCAATCATGTTTCACAGAGATTGGTCACGGACCGTTCGGGTTTGAGTACAAGTTGATTGTACTCTCGTCACAGCCAGGAGCAATCTACTTGGGTTATACAGTTCCTTCCGTTGACCAACATAAAGGATATAATTTGTCGACCTCATTATATCTACGTTCACGAGAACCAGAATCAGGCCAGTAAATTATTCAATCATGAAATTTACTTCAATCGTTATACAGTGGAATATTCGTTTTGGAGAATAAGCGATACATACAGGAATAACGATACATTTATCACTAATAGATTATAAACATACACGAATCTGGTTTAAAAAACTGTATTATAAAAATGTGAAGGACATTTAAAGACGTCTAATACACCTGATAAAAATAAAGGATAGTTTAATTTACATCGTCATAAATAAAAGAATGTCATGTTAGTCTCACGTGAATCCAGCACGTGATTAAGGGTGTTCATGAGTTCAATGATGGTAAATTGGGTGAATGATGTTAATTTGTTTTCGTCGTTGGTGATGGTCTATTAACCTGTTGTATTTATGCAAAATTTTAGTATATAGATCCTTACATATTTTATTTTTTTGGGACGATTCATGTGGTCTTATAATTTAGTTGATTTTGCTGATTGATCATACACAAATGTTTGCCATTGGTTATCAAGGGTAATTGCAGGTGAAAGCATTATGAGTTAGCTTCTCTGCATACAGGTGTAAGCATTGGGCAATGATGCCACATGATAACAGTTAATTGAAGGAAAAGATTTATCCTTCATGAAGACATGAAAAGGATTAGATTTATCCTTGGAGAAGAAAGGAATATTTACGGAAATGTTTGATCATTTGATACATGATGAGAACTGGTGCTATTGTGAAATTGCTGGTTTAATGAATTATATTGGTGTATTATTGGGTAGTTAAGTACTGATTGGTTGTAATTATTATACAGATAATGAATCTTAGTAAGACACTCTTCATCCTTTGTCAAGATGACAGAATAAAGTCTCAAAATGTTTTCAACATTTTGAAAATTAGAGGGGGTGAGTGCCATAACCTAAACCAGGCTATGAAAGGAGAGACACAGTTTGCACAACATGAGTTGAAAAGATTGGGAAAATGTGCAAGACGTTTTTGGTGCAAGCGCGAAAGCGACACAAAAACGTCACTAAGAGATCAGTGAGATATGGCCTGCCGTCCTGTTCGGACGCAGCATGTCTTTTGAGCATGGCTAACAGTCAGTTATGCCGCTCTTTGTGTTTAGTAGTGTGTGTATTTTCAAGTGATTCTTTGTGGAGCGATTGGGTTTGTCGACATGTGACAGGAGTCGTCAGATTAAAGTCTGCAAGATATAAAATCATATCGTCTTGTAAAGGTTTGTTACAGTGGCTGTTTCTTGGTTGTCGTTTTATATTTCAAGTATAAGGAGCGATGAAATGTTTGAATAGACAGAAATGGATTAGTCCTCATGCCCTTAGACGAGTCGTCAACAACACTACGTGACATAGTATAGTCTATTGTGTATGCGAGATAAGACCATTCAGTTCAGGATCAAATTCCGCTTTCATCATAGTGTTTCGGCCATACTACATCACAACACAGCAAGTTCAGAGGGACCTCACCGAATGAAGCGTCTCTACGGCCAGGGGTCGACTTCTTCCACTTGATCGTAGATAGTCTGGGTGCCTGGGTACTAATGTTGAATATGGTAGAATAATGTCCATGAGTTCTGCACACTCGGTGTACCCGATACTTCCATAAAAATCCTGTGACCTAGGAACACTTTCACATGTCTTAACAAGATCCCTAAAAAATTTACGGTATCCGTTATAGTAAATTCTTCCTGTTTCTTTGGAAAATGTTACTAATTAATTCTCTTCACTATTCTAACCTCTCCACATAATACAGTCATGGTCAATTGAGGTATTTACAGTTCATTAAACTCAGCTGCTTTCGGAACTCAACCACTGACAAACTATTCTTTCCATGATTGACAATCTTGGCTCAGATGAGGCTGTGATTTGGCAGACTCTCTTTATGGAACGGGGTCCCATTGCAGAGGCCATTTAGCAAAATTGCCCTCGGTGTTACTGCCATTTTCCACATCTCTGAGTTGTTCTTAAGTTCTCAGATACAATAGAATCTGTCGAAGAGAGAACACCCGGTGAGAGAAACCCGATTCAGACCTACTATATGTGAGTGTAGGCCAAAGGCCGTACTCAGATACTTATATCCTGATCAACATAGAACTAAACTCTGGCATAAGGCAGAGGAGTTCATCACATTGGCCTGAGACGTGGTAAGAAAAGGAAAGACTAAAGGAAAAGCGAAGAAACCCCAGTAGACACCCTACCGGATTATCCTACCATTCACATTTCCTTTACCCCCCCCCCCCCCATCCTCAATCTCAGTGAATATCATCCCACGACATTGGTCTTAACCTGCTGAGTTTAACGATATATCACTCAACCTAGTTTAAGCAACGCATCAGCCTGCTGCTTCCGACGCTCCTATAATAGGTTCCCACAATGCATCATCACTACTCTCGATTCCAAATATCGGCCAATTGTGCATATTCAATTACCTGCCTAGCATTAGTCACTACTACAATTGGTTTGCCTTACGTAAACAGACCTATCAATTAAATACCATATGTAATCTATTCCCTTCTAGAATAGAAACCACAAATTCACATTATGGACAAATGTCAGTCGACTTTAATCAACACTGGACACAGTAGTTTTTTTTTCCTAATTAGAACTGGAATAGAATAACACTCCATTTCGTTTCAATCCATTTGGCCCACTGATTGCAAACTTTTTATCCAGACTGCCGAGAACTGTGTGTCTGAATGACGTCACTGACTTGGCCAGAAACCAGGTGTGGGAACTGGTGTTCCTTGCCAGTGAGAAGTCCTGATCGTTCGGGTCCCATCGATTGACGGACGTCGGTCGCGGCGATTGGGCAATCTTGAGCATGGCCTACGATGGGTAGCGTTGTGATGTTTTGTTGTGATAATTTGGTGTGTCCAGTGTGTGCCGCGTGGTTACACACCCGCTTCACACGCGTGATCCGGGACTGTTTCCGGATCCGGTCAGGGATATGCACTACTGACGAGCTCAAACGAGGGCGAAACTCGAGTATAGTGCTTCCATATTGACGTGGATAGGCCTTAGGTTCATACCAGAATGCGATCGGCGTTGCCAGTAGTGGGTTGTGCTCAATATTTAAATTTCAAATCCCGAAACAACCACATAATCAATTGATTATTGCTCACTGGATTTAGGAGGCCTGGTGTTCCTTGCCAGTGAGAAGTCCTGATCGTTCGGGTCCCATCGATTGACGGACGTCGGTCGCGGCGATTGGGCAATCTTGAGCATAGCCTACGATGGGTAGCGTTGTGATGTTCTGTTGTGATAATTTGGTGTGTCCAGTGTGTGCCGCGTGGTTACACACCCGCTTCACACGCGTGATCCGGGACTGTTTCCGGATCCGGTCAGGGATATGCACTACTGACGAGCTCAAATGAGGGCGAAACTCGAGTATAGTGCTTCCATATTGACGTGGATAGGCCTTAGGTTCATACCAGAATGCGATCGGCGTTGCCAGTAGTGGGTTGTGCTCAATATTTAAATTTCAAATCCCGAAACAACCACATAATCAATTGATTATTGCTCACTGGATTTAGGAGGCCTGGTGTTCCTTGCCAGTGAGAAGTCCTGATCGTTCGGGTCCCATCGATTGACGGACGTCGGTCGCGGCGATTGGGCAATCTTGAGCATAGCCTACGATGGGTAGCGTTGTGATGTTCTGTTGTGATAATTTGGTGTGTCCAGTGTGTGCCGCGTGGTTACACACCCGCTTCACACGCGTGATCCGGGACTGTTTCCGGATCCGGTCAGGGATATGCACTACTGACGAGCTCAAATGAGGGCGAAACTCGAGTATAGTGCTTCCATATTGACGTGGATAGGCCTTAGGTTCATACCAGAATGCGATCGGCGTTGCCGGTAGTGGGTTGTGCTCAATATTTAAATTTCAAATCCCGAAACAACCACATAATCAATTGATTATTGCTCACTGGATTTTGGAGGCCTGGTGTTCCTTGCCAGTGAGAAGTCCTGATCGTTCGGGTCCCATCGATTGACGGACGTCGGTCGCGGCGATTGGGCAATCTTGAGCATGGCCTACGATGGGTAGCGTTGTGATGTTTTGTTGTGATAATTTGGTGTGTCCAGTGTGTGCCGCGTGGTTACACACCCGCTTCACACGCGTGAACCGGGACTGTTTCCGGATCCGGTCAGGGATATGCACTACTGACGAGCTCAAACGAGGGCGAAACTCGAGTATAGTGCTTCCATGTTGATGTGGATGGGCCTTAGGAGGTTCATACCAGAATGCGTTCGGCGTTGCCAGTAGTGGGTTGTGCTCAATATTTAAATCCTTACAATTACCTTTTATTGACGCTTTAAAAATACCAATCCCTAAATAGTCACTGTTTAAGTACCTTACTTTGGGGAAGAAAACAACCAAATTTATGTGGGCCTAGTTTAAATCTTAACACCAAGATTGTACAAATACCTGGACAAGGCAGGCGTTTGGCGGAACAAAGGGATTAGTAAGCCATTTTGTGATAAGCGAAGAAAGGAGACGCGTCAGCCTTCCTCCGCGTGGGGAAGGGTTGTTTTGCCTTAAAAACAT
Source organism: Cepaea nemoralis (assembly GCA_014155875.1). NCBI lineage: Eukaryota > Metazoa > Mollusca > Gastropoda > Stylommatophora > Helicidae > Cepaea > Cepaea nemoralis. The sequence goes on along the minus strand of JACEFZ010000486.1, from coordinate 43,948 downwards.
CATTCTATATTATTATGTATTTATGTATTTAAATAAGGTACATATATCAATGTGTTTAATTAAGAATTGGTTAAGATGATAATCAATTATTCTTGTAAACAAGGGCCTGATTGAGCCTGATTGATTTTTACTACTAAGCGCCATGTTTGTGCCACGCTGTCAAATTTTTCCGATGCTTTTACAATTTCATATTCCTATGTTTAACTTATTCTATGCATTGTGAAACTATCTCACTATCATTGCTATAAATCTGCAAATAATCTGTGTACTATTGAGTATTCAACTCTAAAGAACATTTTCAAAAAAAAAAATCTTTCTCTCCATGTGGAAGAAAAATATTGATAACACATCTTATGGACTCTAGTTTCATGTTGGAGAGATTGTCTTGCTAATTGCTAATCTGTAACTTGAACTGTCGTGCCAAATTTTGGTACAATCTTCTTGTTAACATATTAGTAACCACTCAATATGGGTGATGGACATGTAATAGTTTCATAAATATACTAGGCAAATGCCATGTGGTAGGAAGATAATCTCACGGGAAAAAAAATAAATCGCATGATATATAATCAAGCCTTCAGCCACACCGCATCAAAGGGGGTGGACAACAGGAATAATATTATGTTCCGAACACTTATCACGCTGCGTAAAGTATTTCTAATAAATAAGGAGCTGTCTTACAATGGCACTAACCTCATACTGCTGTAAGCAGTAGGGGGAAGGGGGGTGGGGGGAGAATATAATCTAGTTTTATGGATTGACGATTGAGGAAATCCAAAAACATTGGCTCCTGCATTATTATTTTGTGTGTGTGTGTATATATATATATATTTTTCTGTTCACGATTGTTACTTTTGCTGTTGGGAATATACATTTTAATGTTACGCCTGGGGACATAATGATGTTGATGTAATAATACTTGTGCATGTCAGTACACAAGAAGATAGTATTGGATAGCTGTGCCCTATAGCTTACAGCTGTAGAAAGGGGACGGGGAATTATGAGACAAACGGCCTGTCTCAGAAATCCTTGTCATGTTATGCCAGATATAACATCAAGATGGATTGAATGGTCAGGAACTCTTAGATCCATCAAATAGTCCCAGTAACGACATCAGAATAGAATATTGAGTGAGAGAATACCTTACTCTCAATAAAAGCTAGAATAGCTCAACAACAAGCAACGAGGGACATGGAACTTGGAAACCCACTCCTTTCTCCTTCTCCTTTTGTTGTTTGTATTTGTGCTGTGAAAGTGTTATCACACCACAAGGTATTAATGCCTATGTTTGTATTCTTTTGTCATTCTAGTTCTAGAAGAGTAGCAGGTGGTGTATTTGGATGTATCACCAATCAGGATCCTGAGTCAACAGCCTGATGAACGTGAGTCAGGACTAAATGTCTTATACATACAGTCTGGATCTAAGCACCAACGTTAACTGCCACACTTATCAGCTGCCTAGCCAGCGAACGACACGTTGAAGATGAGACACTCAGCGATTGATATCCCTACTTCTGTCAGGATATCCAGGACGGATCTCTGTATTTAACTGTCTATCAAGATAAATGAATATTCAGAATACACCGACACCAGAGTAGCGTCTACTTTTACGTTTGGGAGATACCGCCTGGTGCACCATCAATCCGTGAGGTCAACGAAACCATGGGACAACCCAGTTTCCTAATCAGCATAGAATAATCCTTCAACAAAAAGTCTCGCAGTGGCAAGATCAACAACATGTTCTAGATTTTAACACAAATGGGAATACACTGAAATACACCATGATAACGAATCATCCACATCAGGTCATAGACCTGAAGACCAACTGAAACACCATGGAAGAAGCCAGATCCACTCGTTATCTCAGAACCGAAACACCATCAGAAAAGCCACACAAAAGAAGCTAGCGGAGTAAATGCCTCTACGCATGCCACAACACGAATCATATGATTGTTTTGCGACTCCAAGTTTATGTGTTGGAATTAATATTCTTCAGTTCCATGCCTACAGCAGACCAATCCTAGACATAATTCCAGATGAACCAAATGAATGACTATGTTCTACACTGAAATGGAATCTTCTTCTTCTTCTTTCGTTCGCCTGAAATATGTATATAACTGCAATGTTGTCTCTTGTATGAATCTAACAGTCTTTTTTAGTTCATTCAGCCGTCCATAGAGTTTATCTTCCACTGTTGTCTCTCTAGGCCAGAAGGTTCGCCTGGATATGTTGTAGTTTGGGCAATCCTGGAGTATGTGCTCTGCTGTCTGCGACGCCAAACCACATGTGCACATGGCTGAGTCACCAATCTTGAATTGTGTATACATGTGGTTGCGTAATCTATTGTGTCCTGTTCTGAGGCGCAGAAGAATGACCTGTTCTGGTCTGTCCATAACGTGGTAGTCGTCTTGAGTAAGGTTTGGTGGCCTTCTGACTGATTTGATCATTGTTTTCTTTTGGTGGAATGTAATAGGCACATCTGGTTGTTCTTCTTGTGCTCCTTCCTTAGCCAATCGATCAGCTCTGTCGTTTCCGGGGATTCCACAGTGGGATGGTATCCACTGTATGGTGATCTTACGCTGACTGCTAAGTTCAGAAAGTAGTGTCCTCAGAACTGGCAATTTCCCAGACAGGAGCGCCTCTATTACGGATTTTACATCTATCAATATCACCACAGGTTGTGTACCATGGCTGGTACTGAAATGGAATGAATCAGAACTCTACACTGGTTCCATGTCGGCCTAATTGCCCCATCACCAAGTGTGGGATGGCCTATCAATATGAACCGGGGGTGTGACAAAGCCTCTTGAACTAAATTGGGAAACGGTTAACATAAACCGAGCTGTTGGACAGTCGTCATTGTTTTACATCGATAAGATGATATAGGGAAGAACCTGGTCAGGAAACTCAAGATGCATCCTCCTGAAAGCTTGACAGACTTAGGCACCAATTTCAATTGGAACACAGAGCCCACTTGCAACAGAGTATTCTTGAATTCAGCCACATTGAGGGGATATGTGCTTGTGTATAATTCTATTCTTGGATTATGGATTATAAAGATTCACCAGCCAACTTCAGTGAACATAATGTAAGGAGAACATGACTGTGAGTACATTTATTTTTGCCCCGGATAAATATCTGCTTCGCACTGGAGAAGTATAACCGACAGCAACACCTAAGGAAAAAGACTATAATTAAATAATTAGTTTAATTATTAGTTCCAAATGTGTTTCTATGTGGTTCTTTCATGCAATGGTTTTATAAGGTCAGTAGCTTTTTTTCAAAGAGGGTATAAACAACTAATGGTTGTTGTTTTGGTTGAATATTATGACACCATCTCATAATTTTTTTTAAATATGAGAATTGTAACTGGTGTCAGAAACAATGGTTTTATATGTTTGGTTTTTCTGAACTTAGACCAGTGTTTGCTTTACTGATGTAAAATGGGTCAAAGATGTAGAACCAATTAGTGGTTGTTGTGCTGTTTGCAATACCATCGTTTTTTCTTGGGACAAGGGGGTTAATGTGGTTTGATATTGAAAATCATTCCAATGCTTGTTCTGGAAATTCAGTGTGGTCATTACAATTATCTATGTTACTGCAGATCTTGATTTAATGCCTCAACTGTTTGTCCAAAGATGTTGTTGTTTACGTCAAGTACTCGTTGATGTTTGCTCAACAGTGGTTGTTATATATGTTGTAAACAATCAATGTCCTCTAACATTATATACAAGTTAACATGGTGACAAGTGGGAATGGAGACATACTCATGAATACAGTTATAAACAGGAGTGAAGTATTTTCCTTCTTGTGTTTATGGTAGAATTCCATGATCACCTTGCATTCTAGAAGTGACCAGAGAATCTAAAATAAATCCCCTAGACATAAATTAGCCAATATTCTCTTAGATTAAAATCCACATCCCACACAGGGTCGGTTTCTACTACGATACAAGGATGTGTGTAAACGGGACATGATTGATACAGGCATTGATAATGCACATTGGGGGAAAGTCGCAGCTGAACGTGTTGCATGGAGGGCAAACATCAGAAATGGAATAAAGACAAAGGAGAAAATTATTGCAGATAAGTCACACACCGAGCGTGTGAGACATAAGATGGTGCATGATGGTGGAAATGACCACGAATTCACATGCACCCACTGTGAACGAACATTTACAGGGCGAATTGGCCTTATCAGTTACATTCGCTACCGCCATGGGTAAAGGTTATTATGCCTTTTTGAAGCAAAAACTATCGTTTGTCAAGACGGCAAGGCGCCATTGAATGAATATATATATATATATATATATATATAATATATATATATATATATATATATATATATATATATATATATATATATATATATATATATACCTTTATCTATCCCCCCCCACCCCTTCTCTCTCTTCATCTATCTCTCACACAACTCTCTCTCTTTCTCTGTCTCTCTCCCTCCCTCTCTATCTTTCTCTCTCCCTTCCTCTTCCCCTCTCTCTTTATCTTTTTCTCTATCTCTCTCATTCTTTTTCTCCCCCTCTCGCCGTATAAAATACCCATCCGATGTATTGATACAAGTATCGTGCTGACCAATAATATCATGCATGTAGTTGGTCACATGAAATGGTGGTGGGGAAATGGGTATTCCAATCAAAGGAGAAGTGAGGTGTCTGCTTCCCTCCTTGAGCAAGGGCTAATACCCGCTTAGCCAACGACCGGGTCACGTGAAATCACCCGTGCAGGTTGTGGATGGAGATAGCGAGCAGCCGACAGGTAGTTGTTGATTATGCTCTCCAGTTTCAAGACTGCAGGCAAAGCTTCTCTTGATAGAAACAATAGCTATGGTCACCGACTTGTGTGCTTGCTACCAAGAAGGAAAGCATCGGCAAGCTAGCTTCCTTACAGACGCTTAGCATATTATATCAGGACATCTGTGTGCTTTTATAGAAGAATGATGAGCGAGCTGTAGATCAACAATAAGAGTAATTGGTATATTTTAAAAGAAGTTAATTCAAAAGAGAACTGATTACTCGCTTCAGAAGAAGACAGTCCACAATCTTTGAGCGTGTCATGAGAATGGGACAACAGGAGTATATCGTGATACGTAATAGGCTGGAGGGTGGTGTGACATTACGGCCTTTTTCAATCAGCCCCATTTCTCTTCACACATTTCATGAACCAACCTAAGTTCAATATCTGCAACAACTGAGCCTGTCGACACATCTAAAATTAACTTGCCAAAGTTAAATATAGTCAACGTGTCCAATATTCTTCTGTCAAAACGGCGTCGGATGGAGTAAGCACTAAAAATAACTTGACGTTATTGGAAATTCATTCATAAACTCCACAAAAGTTATGAATGAATCCACAACACCGCTCGTCGATTGGACGACCTCAACGTGTCACGCTAAAAGTTCACGGCCAGAGAAGAATTTTCTCTCAAGGAAATAGCGTTGCTATAGTATGTCCACATTTGGTTGCCTTCATTCACGATCAATTATTTTGAAAACTGTCTGTTGCATCGTTATGAAATTTTTCCAGCCGTCTTATATTTACCCCCACCCAAGGAATATGTCTTTGAAAGGTCCAAAAACAACTTAACTCATTGAAAGCGCCGACATTCCTTTGATCTTTTGCTGAACAACTAGTGATTTCTCGCTAACGAAGTTATTTTTACGGTAATGCGAGACATGTCAATTCTGTTGACACACAAAGGCGTATCCGGATTCGTATGGGAGTGGGTGCAATGAAAGAACTAGCTTAAAATCGACAGGGTCGGCTGCATTGCACCGGGTTTTTATCCCATATGGCTCAGTTTCTTTCCGCAGCGCGGAAAGCGTCGCACAAAGCACGAACTCCGTAGTTCCAGCGACGACCCTCGGGAGTCTCCGAAAAAATGCACTCGTGAAATGAAGGACGCGGCCCGGAATCGAACATACAACCTTCGGAGCCCGAGTCAGACGGCTTGACGACTTCACCACGGAGATTCCCGAGACGGGTGCAATGTGTAATATTAGTAAAGACAGAGAATTTAGAGGCACGGGGTAAATAATTTGTAAATTAACAGGAAAGTAGAAGGAATATAATCCTTACCTTATTTTTCATTTCCTTCTTGTTTCTTCAGCTGATGCTGATGATGTAATGTTTAGGGCCTGCAATTCGTCTGAATAGTTGGAGCAAAATATCCCAGTAAGTGTGTACGTAGAATAAGGTCTGCGATCTGATCTGTGTCTGACGATTCCAGTAGGTTGATGATTGCTCTCGGTTGCATAAAATTCAATCCATCCTTTCTCCAATAGTCCTCTTCCTCTTTCACCACATGGTCCTGACGTTTTTTTCCAGTAACTTTTATCAATATTTAATAGCGCGGACAGACAGACAGACAGACAGACAGATAAGACAGACAGACAGACAGACAGACAGACAGACAGACAGACAGACAGACAGAAAGGTAGGTAGGCAGAAAGGTAGGTTGGTGGGTGGGTGGATGGCTGGCTAGCTGACTGGGTGGGTGGGTGGGTGGGTGGGTGGGTCGGTCGGTCGGTGGGTCGGTGGGTCGGTGGGTGGGCCGGCAGGCAGGCAGGCAGACAGACAGATAGATTAGATAGATAGATTAGATAGATAGATAGATTAGATAGATAGATAGATAGATAGATAGATAGATAGATAGATAGATAGATAGATAGATAGATAGATAGATAGATAGAAAAAACTTTATTTTCAACGGGTTAAGAATTGGGCACGCAGGCCCGTCTAACATTCTGCCCTTCTATCACTCTCTTCCATACATTATTTCATTCACACATCATGCAAGGCTAACAGAGAACAGCAACAATATACAAGTTATGCATTATAAAGGCATGGGCAAAATGCAAACATCAAAACTACACGACTCAGTAACATTAGATAATGGTCTGACACTTATTAGCCATGTGGAATATACTGGCCTACCAAAAGGGGACTGGCTGTTATACTAGGGTTTTGTTGTTATTATTATTATCACTATTATTAAGGGGGAAGGTAATCCGTACTGAGATAGTGTTCGAGTAATTTGCGATTATATGAATAGGGATTGGTGATGTCTTTGATTTCTTGTGGAAGATTGTTCCACAGCTGAGCTGCAGAGTACGTTAAGCTTGTTTTGTATAAGTCAATCCTAGGCTTCGGAATGTGTAATATATTTAAACGTTTACTGTGTCTAGCATTATATTTAAACAATGGCCAAAGGTAATTTGGGGCATTCCGATGCAGGATTTTGTGAATTAGTTTAGCTTTATTGAAAAGCAGGCGTTTGCGGAGTGGTAGTAACTGAAGGCGTTTATACAGGCTAGGATTGCCAGATAAATGTTTGCTATAAATTAGACTCATGGCCCGTTTCTGGAGTGAGTAAAGTCGCTTGGTGTTTGAATTAGAACAACCGTCCCAGATTGTAGAGCAGTAGTCAAAGTGTGTCTGAATATGAGAAGTATAGAATAGTTTCCTTGTGTCCTCATCAAGGAAGTTTTTAATTTTGGCGAGTTGGTAGACTTTTTTCGCTGTTTGTTTAATGAGCGCTTGAACGTGGGAATTAAAGGTTAGGTTTCTATCAATGATTAGGCCTAATGTTTTGTGCTCAATTACACTTTCTACTGGCATGTTATCGATGTGAAGTTGAAGTGATGTGTGTGAGCTTAGAGTTTGAAGTCTTTGTCTGGTTGTTAATAACATTGATTTTGTTTTAGTGATATTAATTTGCATACGGTTTGAATAGCTCCACCTAACTACATTATTTAATTCTTGTTGTAAAGACGACTCCAGTAAAATACAGTTTTCAGCGTTTGTGTACACTGTACAGTCGTCTGCAAATAGATCGCAGGACGACGAAAGATGCAAAGGTAGATCGTTAATATATATGGCAAATAATAGAGGGCCAAGAATAGAGCCTTGCGGTACTCCAATATTGAAGGTAGTGGTTTGAGACAGAGATTTATTATGTGATACTACTTGCTTTCTGTTTGATAGAAAAGATGATATTAGAGTGACTACATTAGGGCCAATTTTCATTGTCTCAAGTTTTTTAATTAAAATAACATGGTCTATCATATCAAATGCTTTCTTGAAATCAATAAACACAGTTCCACATAGACTGTTGTTGTTTATACTTCTGGTGCCAATTTTCTATCATGTTTGTTAGGGCCGTATGGCAAGAATATTTTGGTCGAAATCCTGATTGGCTGTCAACAATAAGCTTGTTGCGAACTAAATACTGTAATGTTACTTTATGGATGTGTTTTTCTAGTGGCTTAGATAGTGATGATAGTAAAGAAATGGGTCTGTAATTGTTCGGGAGACCATTGTCCAATGAACCAGATTTAAGAAGAGGGTACACTTTAGCGATTTTGAGAGCTGATGGAAAGTGGCCTTTGGTGACACAGATTATATACATAAGTTAGTGATATACAGATCACTGGCGCAGCACAACGGAGAATCCGGTTGCTGATTCCATCTAACCCAGATGAGGTTGTGTTTTTTAGGTTACTGAGGTAAGTGAATACTTCAGTGATTGTCATTAGCATCTATTCTCGCAAAACGATGACAGTAAAGATAAGTTGCAAGGAGAATTAGGTATTGAAGCCTTCAACTGGTCTATGTCAGTTTGAAAAAAACTTACTGAATTGGTCGCATGTAATATGATTTGATGGTAAGGAATTTCGGAAGTTATACTTGTTTGTCAAGGTGTTAATTGCCTTCCATATATCCTTACTATTTGTTTTATCCATTACTAAGTTCTTAAAGTAATTTTTCTTTTCCCGTCGTATGGTATATTGAACTTTGTTTCTAAGAGTACGGTATGCGTTGAGATCCCGCTTTTTATGTGCTTTATCTCTGTCTCTCATAATTTCAAGTATTTCCTGTGTGATCCAAGGTGGCTTGACGTGGTGTTTTACTCGAACTTCCTTGATTGGCACATGTCTATCAAAAACATCAATAAAGGTTTTCATCCAGAATTCCAGAGCATCATCCGGGTCAGGAAGCTGATAAACATTGTCTAGAGGTGAACTGAGCAAGTCCTGTAAAAATGCGTTTTGGTTGAAATTTTTGTAACTTCTATATTTTACACTTATGTGTTTATGTTTAGGAGTTTTAATTCCTTTTTTAGACCACGTGCAGCATATTGGGTAGTGATCGCTCATTGCACAATTGGGTACGGTGCATTCTATGATGTTGTCTGAGCAAGTTACATAAATGTGATCTATGACTGTTGAAGATGACTTTGTTACTCTAGTAGCTTGTTGTACTATTTGTTGGAAATTGTATGATGCAATTATATTTCCCCATATTATGTTGGATTTGTTGGTGTCAATGTTAAAGTCTCCGAGTAGTATAATTTCTTCCCGGAAGCGAAAACCACATCCATCATGGTAGTGAAGTTTTCGTACCAGACGTGTCCAGCACTGGGATTTCGATAGAGGTAGCCAATTATCAGGGGTGTGCGGTTTTGAAGTTTTAGCTCTAACCAAATACATTCTATTTCGCAAGTTTCAAAGTCTAGCCTACGGTGAGCATTTAGTAAATTAGAAACATAGGTTACTATGCCTGTCTCTTGTTTCCTACAGGGATCCTTTCTGAAAACTTTTTACCCTTTAATAGAGATGTCCTCATCTGAAATGTTATCATTAAGCCTACTTTCACTAAGGCCGAATAAATGAAAATTTTGATTAAGAATAGAAGATAACTCTGGTAGCTTGTTAAATAAGCTGCAAATGTTTAAGTGTCCAAGGCGTATTCCTGACTTATTGAGCCAGTGTTGCCACTTCTCAGACATTTCATCCATGAAGAAAGTGTAAATTAGTCAAAGTTAAGCAAAAATACAAGATCATAAAAAACACAATTACATTAACTTACAAAATATCAGTAATACAAATCGATATGTAAATGACAATATTATAACGATATAACTAATTAGACCAACGAATATAATGCAAACACGGAACAAAACGAATTAAAGAACATACAACAAATAATTAACCTGAAAAAAACTACTTCACAAGCTAAGTAACCAACTGTTATCCAAAAGAATTAATAAATGACTATACAAGTCAATGTCTCTGTTTAAAGCGGAGTATCCCACACGGGAAATAAAACGTTAAACAGTAAGCAATTAAAGTTCAAGGAGGAAGCTCTGTTGCTGGTATCAATGCATATTGGGTTCCGTTTTTAATACGTATCCTATCTCACAGGTCTGTATTGTAGAGACATAAGGGCTTGATTCAGTGCGGCAGGACTAAATTGCATCAAGTGTAGAAGTTCTGGACTCCAATGATGCGGAGCCTGTTTTCCGCTTGGTCGATCATTACTGGCGTGAATTTGGTGATGCGGAACCTGTTGTTGCCTGCTTGTTCGCTCATTGCTGGCCTGAATTTGGTGATTCGGAGCCTCTTGTTGTCTGCTATGGAGCCCATAGCTGTCTTGAGCTTGGTGTGCCAAGGAGGTATTACTACCGTGCGTGTTTACTGCTGCTTGCAACGAGGGTTCGTTGGAAGTGAGGTTAGGGAAATCTTCTTGGTAGTTATTTCCTTCACGTGTGAGGGGTAGGAAGGAGAGGTTGTGTGTGGGGGTAGGAAGGAGAGGTTGGTTTGTTCTTGGTAGCATGTGTGCACCTTGAATGACAGGCGTTCGGGGGTCAGACGTCAGCAGACGTTTATCTGGGGTGATGGAGGTATTTCGACTGGCTTCAGTAGTCAATGTTCGTCGTGTTTGTGTGTTGGTAATGTTTTGTGCTCTCTCCGGATACTTGATGTTTTTAGCAATGAAGCTATTACCTAATGTGGATGTGTGGATCTGGTCACTGTACAGTCGTTTCTTTGGTGCGCCTCTTTGAGATGTAAAAAATGGTGTGTTGTTGATAAAGTGTACATTATACTGATTACAGAATTTCTCTAGGGTGTTGTTGTTTATGTCGGCTAGAAGACGTTCGGGGCCATAACTTGGTGGTATGATGGAAGAGAAAAACACTTTAGAATTGGGAAAATTATGGCGTAATAAGTCTAGTAGTTTTCGTAACTGAGAAATTGTGATATTTTGGTTTCTTATAGTGTCATTAATTCCTATATGTATTGTAATCCTCTTCACGCTTTCATTGATTTCAATTCTACGAATATTGTTTGTTAGACTGTCTAACCCTGCACCTGGAAGTGGAATTGTTGTAGCTTTATCGGCGTGTGATGAAGTCATACGATCACTGTATATGCCTTTCAACAAGGAGTCGCCAATTATCAAGTGGGTGCAGTCAGATGGTAGTTTCTGTATGTATTGGCCTCTGGTACGTCTTGCACGTTGTTTTTACCATTGATAATTATCCGGCTGTGGGCTGCCTTCTTGTAGGTTACCAGCCGATTCTTGAATAGGCGGGTTGTCTGTCAGCAATGTCTCGTCGTGCTGACTGTCGTTTACCAATTGCTCTTTTGGTAGTTCAAATCGATTGCTGACTTTTACTTCTATGGGAAATATTGAGTCCTGTTGAATGGCTTTGTCTGTTTGTTGATGTGTATTTGTTGGCTGTATAGTTGGCGCTCCCAGAGATGGTTGTGTTGTTTCGAAGCTGTACGTCTGTGCTCCCTGATCAATAGTGGGCGCGGGTTGTAAAGTCTCAATAGTGTGTTTTAGTATACCATTTTCCTCTCTCATGAGAGCGACCTCTGACTTGAGGTTGATATAGTCATTAGTGATCCTGGCAATCTTGTCTGTGTTTTCAGAGGCGGCGCCTAGAAGTATCTTCAAACTTGCCTCTAACCTTTCAATGTGCTGTTGACAACCGCATGAGTGTTGATTTGTAGCTGGGTTTTCATCTAGTACCGATGGTGCAACCTCAAGTTGGTTTGAATTGTTTTCATTTGATTGTATACTGTCCCCTAGGCTCCCCATCGGGTATTCAATGGCTAGCAGCACTGGTTGGTTAGAAGAAGCTGCGTTAGAGCTGCTGCTGTGTTGAGTCGTGGCATGTTGGAGTATGTTGTTACTATCGCCTGATGCTGTAACGACTGCCGCTGCAGGCTGTGTTGATTTTATGGTTCTGTCTGACAATGGCGTGGCCGCTGTAGGCTGTGTTGGTTTTATGGCAGACACTAGCGTGCTGAAGTCGGCAGGTGTGTTTAGTGAGCCACTTGTCAGTTTGAGTGCTGCCTGTTCAATTTCGACGAACTGTGTCGCGAGCCACTCAGACATGACGGCGTTTGCCCCTTGTATAAAAATTTTATTCTGCGTGTTGTACAAATGCAACGTGTGTAGGGGAGATGATATTTTGACTTCCACCTCTGCTCCTTGTCGGTCTTTTCTATAATCAACTTTGGCTTCATGGTAATAATTGACCAGGCATGTTCGAAATGCCTCGTAATGTATTGTATTGTTGAATGTGATAGAGATTCATTTACCGTCATCCATACATTTAACAGACAGCGATGGCGAGCTAAAACAGTTCTTAAGTTTGCTTTTCACTGCCCGCTCTTTGTTGAGTGTGTAGTTTCTTGTTACTGTAGATCGTAATCCACTTCGCCCCCTTTCTCCCGCTAACTCCAGCACAGAAATTCCCTCCTCGACAGACATCATTACATTACAAAATATTAGGTTTCAACAAACACGGAAACATTGTAGCGCCGCCCACGGTTTAAATCCAAGTGATGTGATTGACTAGTTCAAGCTATCACTTACTGACGCACCGCTGCTCCATGAATGATTTATCCATAGTGTTATTGAATACAATATTATTAGCATTTATATCTAACTTATATCTAACACTGCACATATAGCAACTTTAAAACAAGTTCAACAGTTGAACGGCATCATTGTGATCACAAACATATAAAATCCATTGCGTACTAATGTAGATAAACAGGAACATTAATCCAAACAGGAGGAGACCACACAAACGCGTCCTTCCTCGTGGGAAACCGGAATAGAGAAAATAAGCCAACAAACGAAAGAAGTCGGGCCCCAGTAGGCCCGTCCAAGGACCGGTCTTTATCAGGACCAACACAAGACAAAGAAAATAATCAGATAGCACAAAAGAAATCTATCCGACGAACAGAGAGGAACCAACAAGAATTAGGACTAACAATCTACACAACCACGGCTCTCAACAATAACCACCGCTGAGGAAGCAGGTTAGACGAAACCGAATTTGGAATTATTTTTCGTGTGTGGAAAATTCGAATTGGAATTGGAACTTTGATATATTTCGCCTACACATAGAAAAATTAACTGGAAGTTTACGTTCATACACTCACGTTGGATTTTCTCTGTGACGGATTATTCAAGTATTTTTTTATCAACTTTCAAGTGTGTTATTCTAAAAGATATTGATATAAAATGACAAGTTCATCTCTAACACTGACGTCAGATGTGCTCAACGGAAACCTGCTCCACCGCTCAGGTACAATTGTTGTGTCTCTCTCCGGCCCTGGAGCCGCCGCCAAATCGAAGCCAACATTCATAGCCAGCACACTCGCTGGACTGGCCGGCATGCCAGTCTACACAGGTATGAATCACTGACACGGTGGTTCATGATTTTAACAGAAGACATGCATGTCAAACTGTACGATAGGCTACACCGGGTACAGTTACAAGTACCAAATTCGTACATCAATATTTGTCTGGAGCATGTAGACAAAGAATGGCAAAAACTTACTTTGCATTGGATCCCAGCGGCAATGAAGATAGAGGGTGTTAAGGCAATCGCCGTACATGCCACCGGGGACCCGAATGTGGAGGTATTTCCACTAGAAAAAAACTCTGGAGGTAAATGGGGAGCCTTATGTAACCCCGTCCAGGACATCCTCCATTACATAAATCTAAACATAACAGGGGCTACCAAAAACACTCACAAAATTCTGATAACATTGCCCAGCAGGAGAACTGCTTGTCATGTGTGTGGTATAGACGACCACTGGTCCAACAAATGTCCACCCAACATACAAACAAGCCTGTTGTGGCACAAGAAGATGTAATAAATTTTCCACCTCTGAGAAGGCTAGGACCAGCACAACATCAACAAAACGAACAACGCGGAAAATAACTTGAACAACAGCCCACACAACAAGAAAAACAACACACGGATACGCCAATAGACAATCAAGAAAACTACATTCTGGAAACGCAAACAGAAGAACCCTTTACAACTGTTTTCCTCTCCAAAACCAGAAATAGACAACTACGAGGATTAAGTCCAAACTCAACAAGCAGTACTAAGGATTAAGAAGAAGAAAACTCACCAACCAAATCAACGCCAAAAAAGAAGGAAAGACAAACCGAAAATACTGACGAAACCATCAGCAACGACACCTTTGATGATAAAACTAAATCAGAATTGACATCTAAGAACACTACTGACACTGACACTGACACTGACACCGAAGAAGATGGCCTACTGTTTTAACATCTACAAACAGATCACGTCTGCACCAAGACAACAAGAAAAAATAACTATCTCAACTAGACAACCTCGTTCGTCTCTGATTTCTTATTACTATTAGTCAACAATATCATTTGCTTGTTTTGATTAATTTATGATGACTAATGATATTATTATTATTATTAGTCTGAACATTTCAGGTTTAGCACAAAACAAAAACACATCGTCACACTCATACACAAATACAAACCCGACTTCATTCTCCTACAAGAAACAAACATATGCGAATACACACCCGCAAAGCAAGTCACTACACAATTAGGGCTCAGACACTCATGCTTCAGCCTGTCGACACATCGTACGGGTTCTGGAACCGCCATACTGCAGACTTCAGACAAATGGGAAATTACTGGCACACAGAAGGACGACCAAAGAGACATTACCATCATACACGTTAGAAACAACACACACACACATACGCTTTAGTCAACATACATGCCCCAGCAAATTACAGCTACCAACCACAAATCTTTGAACTCTTAGAAAACCTATTAGCACAGACATTCAGAGGGAGGCATGTTGTTTTAGCAGGTGATTTTAATTGTTGTTTAGCTTCGGCTGACATAATAGGCGTGGAAGTGAAAACGCAGTTAAGAAGAGCTGGCCGAGACGACATGAATCATCTCGATACTATGCAATACATAATTGACACACATAACCTAGTAGACGTATTCAGGCACAAACACCCCAACAGTCACGATACAACGCACAGAAACCATGCACATAACAGATCATCTAGGTTAGATAGAATATACGTACCAACAACACACCACATAACACAAACTAAACACCTACAAGAAACTCTCAAGTATACAGACCACAAAGCAATACTAGCAAACATCACTATAAATAACACACCCACACAGCCTTTCAATCGATCACCACACTGGAAATGTAACAACACATTACTCCAAAACACAGAATATATACAATATATGACAGACCTGATACATTAATACACTGATAGTATACCAACTGACAACATTAGACAATACTGGGACTTACTAAAAACACAATACGGAGCAGGACACAACAATTAGCATCCATCATACACAAGCGTAGACCACAACAAGAACAGATCATACAAATAGCAATGCATTTAACAAAGCAAACCGACAGAAACTCACCATACTTGCATGCATTAGAAATGCAACTGGAACAACACCAACAGCACAGATACCTGGGTACACTAATTAGAAAAAAACTCAACACCATCACACAAGAGACACCCAGAAAACAATACATGGAAATAGAACAAAACATACAGCGTAGCAAACAGATAAACACAATAATAGACATGCAAGGAATCACACAAACAGAAACCACACGTACAACAGAAGCATTCCAGCAATACTATACACACTTATTTACAGCAGAGACAGTAAACACACAAATACAAGATAGCTTCTTACAATATAGAAAAAAGATATCAGACACAGACAAAGAGATATTGGACACACAATTGACATTAGAAAATATAACACATGCACGTAGTAAAATGAACAAAGACAAGACACCAGGACCAGACGGATTAACAGTAGAATTCTATCAACAATTCTTTCCTATCATAGGTAACCTTCTTCTAAAAGTCTATCAAGAAGCCTTTGACAAACAAGAACTCCCTGATAGTTGCAACATATCTTATATAACACTTATACACAAACCAAAAACAGACAAGACACAACTGAAAAATTACAGACCAATTTCACTTCTTAACACAGATTACAAAATTATGGCCAAATCACTAGCACACAAAATCACACCATTCCTACCAAAACTAGTACACCCTGTGAGATAATACTTGAGAATACCATATGAAATGGACTGAAATAGTGTCTAGGGTAAATGAATATTAAGTCCTCAGGGTCGACGCATAAAGGCAGTTGATCGAGACAGTTTATTTCCTAAAAGACTCCAGGAATAGAGTAGTTATTGGCTCTATTGAAGTAATAATGGGGTTATGGTCGGATAGACTCCACCCACTTTACAAGATAAACTACCTTCCTGAAGAATAAAACAGAGAATAGGTCACTTAACCACATATCTCTATCAAGTTGTTATTCTTGGATAAAATATCTGAGACTGTGTGTTGGTCGACCTCCCACTGGATTCTCTGCCGATAAAACTACAGTAGCACAGTTCTCTACAATAACAAACAGTGTTACACTGGTCACTAGACAATGAAAAACTCTCCTGACGAACATATATATTTTATTGACAGAATCTAGTAATATGGAAGTACAAGACTCTGTCTCCACTACAATCTAACAAACATCAAACAAAACAAATACATTATCCAGTAATGCATTCAATTCTAATTTAACAACTCCCTCCTCCTCTTCTCTTCCCTGCACCTAAAAACCAATCATAGATCAGGGATCTGACTGTTTATTGGGTCCTTGTTGTAACTACGTTCTTGAAGACACCAGTCTTATAAATCAAGAAAATGTAGATTCACTCCACACTGGGCTTCTCTACAACTGTCTTCATTCTACCACAACAACAGTTCTATGACGACACTTCTATTGTTCTACCCTAAATCCTCTTCTGATTCTACTGCTGAAATAGATGGGCTCCTCCCATCTTAACTTGACCAAACACCACCATGTGCCACTGAGAAGAAACAAGGTTCTCTGGATACTGAACACGGTAATGGGGATACGGCTCATTGACGTTGGTAAAGTACTTTGGATGGTAGAACCCGATTGACCAGGCTCCACACAGTGTTACTGTACAAAGGCTCTCTTGGTGCTGAACACTATGATTGCGACATGAAACAAATGACGTTGCTCTCATCAATAGGATGGTGGCTAAAGAATCGATGATATTAATAAACAAATCCCTAGGATGGTGGGATCTAAATAACCGACAAATGTAAACGGTCTTGATAAAAATGGTGAGGTTGTTGTTGTGGGGCTTGAATTATGGACCACTCGATCAGCTTACGTCTTGAGAGTAAAATAAGTCTGCACAAAATAGGGATTTCACCCATTGGGATCATTCTCCCTCATTCGGGAAAAGTTGAAGCACTGACTATTGACGAGGTTGTAAAGGTGTCAGTTGAAGAACCTCCAGTAGGCACCGAGCCGATAGGGGTTAGTACTCTTTCATCGTAGATCAAGATACATCCCGATGTCTCTGCACGACATCGCCTGTAGTGGGCCATCACTGGTTCTAGACAGACGTCTGATTTCTTCGACTACACTTGGAATTGATAACCCCGTTCTACAGATCCTCTAATAGTTCGGGCAGCAGGCTCTCTACATCTCTCAGACCTATTTAGTGGGTATATGATGACACCCACAGCACTTGGCCCAGGCAGTATAGAGCATGATGACAAAAGCAAAGGGAGGTAACCCTGACTTGACTTTCTCACAGCTACCAGAAAAATAACAATGGATGAGTTCCCTTTGTCACTGCCTGAGTTGGTTCTAGAAAGGAATGCCAATGTGCAAACGTACTGCTTGACTCCTGGTTTGGACAGCTCGCTCTTCCAAAAGATTTCTATTCCAACAGTATCTGCCAAACGTTTACTGTAAATTTGTCCATAATTTGACTCAGCCAAGATGTCTTTATTTAGATTTAGCCACGAAGTCCCACGCCCTCATGCCTCAAATGTCTGTAAGATTAAAAAATGACAAGCCGTGAACCTTCTAGCTTAGTATACATTTTCACAAGACTCACAGAGACAACAATTAGACATATAGTCTGAGGACAAACCTCATATCATGATGGGTGGTATCCCCGGTGGGCCTGTAACGTATGGGTCTATTTGGCGGGAAGGTGGGCCGGTAATCTGAACACTCTACCAACCTCACTCTTCTACCTATACAACGAACAGGACATCACAGACACCAAATGGAGATATATTCTCACACATACAAACACTCCTCTATATGGGAGGACAACAAGCTGTTACAGAACATGACCGGGGGGGGGGGGGGGGTGTGACTAAGGTCGGGGTTGTGGAAATATTGGCTCCAATGTCTTGTTATTTTGGCAAGTCCACTGCACGAGTTACGGCAGGTAAAAATGAGTATTTAGGTATGTGAACCGTTCTCCTAAATATGATTGAGCCAATGACATACAGAGTCCACCAAAATCCGACAAAAGCAATGGGGGGTCTTATCTAACTGTGTCCCCAGGCTGTCATACACACAACATATCTGTTCCGTCCCCGGCATATTCTGTACACAGATAAAGTAAAGATTCACACACACAATATATATGCGCACCAGGTTCTGAATCTTTAACAAAGGCATTATGTAACACCTGAATACTTTACCAAAAGTCCGGTAAAGATAGGCTCTTCCCTAGATGAGATGGAACCTAAAGTGAAGATAGATTGAACTCTGCAGACACGGTACAGCATTTACAGAGACATCAAAGTCTTCAAAAGAAGATGAATCAGTAATCATAGCATGATAAGAATTATAAGCATAGGAATATAGGACAGTGGTATAGACGTTAAAGTCTCAGGCTGTCTTCCGTTCAGAAGTAACGGTGCCGTAGCAAACTCCGCCAAAATACATACATGACATGGAGTATTACTTCTAATATCAAACAAAGATTGTATTAAATATCTAACACCAATCTTATCATTCAAAAAACATGTGTATGCTCACCAATGCAACATAGAGGCAAAAATGATGGCCTACTGGGGCCAATACCCTCTCCCTAACGAATTCACATCTTACTCTGTGGCTGGCCAAGACTCAAGTGACTATGTCTGGTCCCGCCTGGGAGTTTTACCAAACTATTCCATTCTATTTCCAGCTACTGGCACATTCCTCGCCTCTATCTGAGCGCTGGCATTCGTTACCATAAAAGGAATTGCCAGTCTCTTATACGTAATATTTCTATTTCCTAGAAAAGGTATTTATAATCGTCTGCAAGCTGGAGTAAACTGGGACGTTATGTCACACACCCAAACAAGCAATGTAGTGTACAGCACAGGAATATACAAAACCCCACACACATCATTAGAGACATTATAACGTACACACACCAGAAAGACTGTCAATCCTTCCTCTTGTCTTTGGACCAAGAGAAGGCCTTTGACAGAATCGCACACTTCTATTTTCACAAAACCCTAGAACACTTCAATATAGGATAGCACTACAGAAAGTGGATACAGATTTTGTATAAAAACCAAGAAAGCAAAGTCTTAGTGAACCATTCACTGACTGCTAGCTTCAAGCTGATTAGATCTGTAAGACAAGGGTGCCCACTATCACCACTTCTGTATATACTGTAACTAGAGCCATTATTAGAAAAGTTCAGACAAGATACCAGCATTAAAAACACTTTCATAAAGGGAATATGAGAGCAAAAGGTCATTGCTTATGCAGACGATACTGCATTCTTTCCTACAAGCAACACATCCATCAGAAACATTCTGCACACCTTCTCCCACTTTGGGAAAGGCAGTGGAGCCAAAATTAATATACAAAAATCACACATTATGGGCCTGGGAAAGTGGAAACAAAAGTCTGATTTCCCTCCAGACCTAACACATACACACAACATGAAACTGTATGGGATCACATTTCCATGTGACCCCAGAACAACACACAGAGAAACATGGCTACAACTAACACACCAAATCACAAACATGCTAAATAGGTATAAATACAAAACATCAACAATATTTGGTAGACGCATAATAGTTAACACATACATCATACTTAAAATAATATACTTAGCGACAGTGTTAAACCCTCCAAAATGGACAATCACAGACATAAATAAACAGATAAGACATTTCATATTTAGTAAGACAATACACAGCATACAGCATAAAACTCTCATTCAGGATAAGAAACAAGGAGGATAGCACTTTGGGACATACAAACAAAAATACAAGCACTTAGAATCAGCCACATAGGTAATATGATCAGACATCTAGAACAACATAGATTAGCATTATATTATATAGCACACAAAATAAAACATCTCACAAAACTAAACAATGCAGCAGCACATTATCAGGGCATACTACCATCTTTCTATCACACATGTATACAGGCAATACAAGGAAATGAACATTTAATAAATGAAACAACACGAGAAATATACAAACAATTAGTTAGTAAACAAGCACCATCGCTTAAACTGAGAATCAAAAGAGGACAAAAATATTTCATGTCAGACTACACATCCACCTTTTCCAACTTACACAACAAACACATCACATCTAAGGCGAAAGAGGTAACTTACAGACTGATTTTTAATATAACTCCCATAATACCCAAATTAGCATTCAGATCCAGACAAATAGGAAAATGCCAATTATGCAGGAACAACACAAAAGAGACAGAAGAACACATATTTTTCACATGTCAAACAGTCACAGATGCAGTGGAAACTCTACAACAAATAATACAAACACACACAGGCAAACAAACAGACATTTACAAGGCAATCTTTCTTAACACTCTTCCTAAAACATCCGAAGACACACACACAAAACTACTTCAAACACTAGCGGAATACAGAAAATTAGTTTGGACTTGCAGAATCAAGGCAAGGTTCAACTCCCTTACATACAACAGAAACTTATTTTTACTAATGTTCAAATACAAACTAGCTACTATTTTTCCTGACTGAAATGTGTAAATTTCCTTAATTTCATTTACTCTTGCAATTAGAAAAAAATGCCATTATTATTAATTTAAAAAAAAAAAGTTAATAATATCAAAAACATCTAAGATGTTTTACACCCGATCGTCTTGACAGACGATATTTGGTTTCTGCTGCAAGGCATAAAATCTAAAACCTATAGCAGTGGTGAACGGGACTGTCCCAGACCAGTCCCTGCTGTGGAAAATTTTAGAACGTGTGTGCGTCTCGCGAGCCCTGTGTGTGGCTTATTTTGTTAATACTTGGGAACACTTCTCACTAGGTGGTAACAAGCATTGGAGAGCGCAGATAGTACACGCCGCAAATTCTTCCCCAGGGTGCTTTGAATCACAGATCCACCCCTCTCCTCCCCCAAACAACTTTAAAGAGAGATATATAGCTCCTCTGGCCTAGGTACACAAAGGCTTTGTGAAAACTGGCTGCGTGTCCGCTGTAAGACCCGTCCTTAGTGGCTGGTGGTCACTAGGCAATTTTGCGTTCTGCGCTTTGCCCTTTTCCTAACTTCAACACGATTCCCCAGCACGAATATAAACATTGTTGTAGAATACAAAAGGCTAACATGTATGGTATTTATATATGGGTAGCCATGTATGGGTGAATTCGTGTAGGTATTTATGTAAATATAATTATGGCTTTGTGTTGATATACAGGTATTTATATGAATATATGCATATGGAAATCCCCCCCCCCCCCCCCCCCCCCAAAAAAAAAAAAAAATAAAATAAATTGGAAGCCACAATTTAAATAGAATGAAAATGTAAAGGTTATTGCCCAAGATCACGGAAATCCATGTACTATTATCTACAGAAAGCAAGAGATAGATCAAGACAGAATGTGTGTGTGTGTGTGTGTGTGTGTGTGTGTGAGAGAGAGAGAGAGAGAGAGAGAGAGAGAGAGAGAGAGAGAGAGAGAGAGAGAGAGAGAGAGAGAGAGAGAGAGAGAGAGATGGACAGGGGTAACATGCATTCCACTTGTGGAGATGGAAATGAAACGAGGAATGTGTGTTTACATGCACTATGCCATAAATGTCATATTATCATAACTGTATATGCATGTATTTGTTTTATTAACGCATGTGACACATAACACTAACAAACAGCAGCGCTCTGTAATATACACAAACAAAGAAACACACATTACACCTTGTAAATATACATTGCTTTGTATGAAATAAACGTTGGGGAAAAAAAGAGGAAAGATGCCATATGAAAAACAAAAGTTTTTAAATTGGAAGGCAAGCCTTGCACTTGTAAACCTGACAGACACAAGTTGTAACAGGAAAACACAAGTATGGCTGCTTTAATCGTGGCAGTTCTGATGATAGCAGGGACAGACGTAATTCATGCAGGTCCCGGTGACGAATCAGAAGGAAAAAACAAAAGACAACTACATAATAGTTTGGCCACGAGAAAGTCGTACGAGGCCAAGAAAAGAGAGAGAAAGAGAACTATTGTTACAGAAAAACACGGAACTTGTGGAAGTCCAAAAGAAACTTATCCTTGACACATCTCGGCTGCAAAAGAAGATCATCTTTCTGAAACAAATTATGAACAACATAGACCACAAAAGCTGCAATGCCACAACAGCAAGAGACACCAAATACCTGACTTTTGTTTCCAGCACCTTCGTTTCAGCTCACTCCTTGAATGACCATGATGATGACAACAACGAAGCACTGGACTTGTCCGTTAGAAGTCGACTTCCGTTGTCTTATAAAAGCGAATCGTCTAAGCAAACCTCAAAAGGTCGCGTGTGTTTAAAAAGCGTAGTTTTTGACATCAGAAGCCAGCGAGATAAACCTGCCCCGAGGAATCCAGACAGGGAGGAAGACAGTGAGATTTGAGGAACCTATGCAGATTATGAAATCGGCTGAAGATGATACTGTACTGGACATGAGTAGAAGCCAAGATAATGATGATATACAGAAAGGCGAACTCCAGGAGGCAGTCTATGCTCAAGACACTTTGAACATCAAACAAGAAAATTAAGTTGAAGAAAATCGGTAAAACTGAGCAGAAGGCCATTCAAGATATCATCAGTAAAACTGAGCAGAATGCCATTTAAGATATTGGTAAAACCGAGCAGAATGCCATTCAAGATATCATCAGTAAAACTGAGCAGAATGCCATTTAAGATATTGGTAAAACCGAGCAGAAGGCCATTCAAGATATCATCAGTAAAACTGAGCAGAATGCCATTTAAGATATCGGTAAAATAAAAGAAGAATATGATGTTTAAGACACATGTTGAAAGAAACAAGATGGCGTTTCTAAAATAAGCACAATCGGCCAAGAAGATTCTGTCTTCAACCACAAAACAAATAGAAATTCGAAATTGTAAAATACACCATAACATGGACAATCAAGGGTATCCTAAACACAGTGAAAACCTTCATGTCATTGACATAAAATAAAGAAATATACACATACTGACTGGCATTCATTGCCCACAAGGGAAGGTAGTTTTGCACGTTATTTAGCGTGTACTCTTATTTCTAACTTGTTCTTTCGCTTTCTTATGTGTCGGTCAATGTACGTGTATGTATTTCTCTTGTTGAGATGGTGGTAAGTACTGGATGAAACAACTTCAGCTGCAGAGTAAGCAGCATTGACTGTTTTCGCTTTGTTTTACTGACTTGCTGTGACAGTTTTGAAATGTACTATATCCGGATGGCTTCAATCAGCGAATCCATTTGGTAAATTTAGTGACCTATATTTGCTTATGCAATGGCAAACCACTGAGCCAAGAAATCAACAATCAGCTGAAAGATGCTGATGTTGACAGCGATGTCCTGTAAAGGATATGCAAACATATTTCATATTTGCTTATATATGGTTTTGTTTTGTGGAAGTGTGCCAATAGAAATACAATGACAACATCGAGAGACTCGCAGAAAAAGAAGAACTGGTCACATGTTCCAGATTCTCAAAGGACGTGTCAGATATTGTGATCTCTCTCTCTCTCTCTCTCTCTCTCTCTCTCTCTCTCTCTCTCTCTCTCTCTCTCTCTCTCTCTCTCTCTCTCTCTCTCTCTCTCTCTCTCTCCCCCTCTTTTCCCAACATGCGTCCCACGTAGACATGCTGGTATACATATGAAACAACCAATCTCCCGGGAACACACAATGAATGTAAAATGTAACCAGGGATTTAGACAAACAAACATTACACAGAAAATCTAACGTTTCAGACAGTCATTTTTATGAATAAACGTGAACAGGCAAAACAAAAAGAAAAACAGAATGTAGTCTTGGCATGTTGTCTGGTGTATACACTTATGTTTACCCCTTGCTTTGGCCTTCAGTAAGGGCCAGTTAAAATAAAACAACAGCAAGAATACTTGGCTGGAAACAGAAATATAGTATTGCACACAATAATCCAAATGGTAACCAAAAATTACAATCAACAATGAAGAAAGTGAAATGCCACAAACTTAGAACACCGTGGCTCCAAAACCAGCAATGAATCTTTCCCTTGGACCGTCATAAGAAAGGCATTCTGCAAGGCATTTGTAACATGATGATGATGGATCCAAACGTACACAGAATATTAGTTAATTCTCTCTGCTATTGACCATAGCTTGGGAGAGGGGAAATGGACACGGGACCAACACACACATACACACGCACGCACGCACGCACGCACACACACACACAGCCCCTATTAATGAAGGTAAAATAATTGACAAGAGTAGGCAACTCAGTAGGATTGGGGAAAAAAACGACTTTAACTGATTAAGTGCCATGGGATGATTAGTCGTCTTAAAAGGACTTCCCATATCTGCCATGAGCTTATATATAGGTGAAATGTTGTTACTGTGTTATGATACAACATGTCTGCTACCATATTAACAACTCTTAAGTCATAACTGTGGCACATCCCTACTTCCCATAATAATTCATTTTTGTTTCGTCCAGACCTGCTTTTGTTTAGCATAGAATCTGTTAAACTATCGTTGCACACTTATTATTACTGCTGGTGTGTGCAGGGGAGGTTTTTCATGAGCTGAGGAAATAGAAACCTCGTAGTCCTACCTAAGGCAATGAATGTTTTTTGTTAAAATTATTTTAAGTTGTCTCCGACAGACAAAAACCCTGAGTTAATTTACATTGGAACCCACATCCACAATGTTTAAATTTGGTATCATAACCCTTCGGCCAAGTAAAAACAAGTTAAATGGTAATATGAACAGAAAGCGCGACTAGCGTCTGAGTCCAACTAAAAGGTTTAAGTTTTACCAGGTGGGGAAACAGCAGCCGTTTCCATCTATCAATACCAGCATGTAACAGCGGTAAGAACGTTTACAATACACAGTATTGTTTCGTTAAGCACTGATGTCAGCCTTAATTCAGCTGAAATGTGTGAATACTACTGCATCTAAACTTCGCAGATTAACAAGGTAGAATCATCTATTACCATGCCAGAATCATAAATTACATTGTTCTAATAATAAAATGTGAAGATTGATGTAATAAATCTGCAGTATTTGAGTTAAGTGCATTAACGGAAAAAAATTAACAATATATTTTAATGTTATACCTAGAAGCCTAGAACCTTTACTAGAGACGATACGACAAGACACTAGCATTAAAGGAACCTTCCTGCATGGGATAGGAGAGCAGAAGCTCATCGCTTATGCAGATGACACTGCCTTCTTTCCCACCAGCAACACATCAATAAGGAACATACTCCACACCTTTACCCATTTTGGAAAATGCAGTGGAGCCAAAATTAATGTACAGAAATCACAGATAATGGGTCTGGGAAAGTGGAAACAAAAGGCTGATTTCCCTCCAGATCTGAAACACATAGACACCATGAAGCTGTATGGGATCACATTTCCATGTGATCCCACAGAAACACGCACACAGACATGGCACGCACTGACCCAACAGATCACAGACATGTTACACAGGTATAGGTACAAGACATGCAAAATATTTGGTAGAAGCACAGTAATACCCAAAATAATATACTTAGCGACAGTACTACAACCTCCGAAACCGACCATCACAAACATAAACAAACAAATGAGACGCTTCACCTTCACCAACACAATACACAGCATACAATACAAACCTCTCATACAAGACAAGAAACAAGGCGGGATTTGCACTACAGGACATCCACACAAAAATACTGTCACTTAGAATCAGTCACATGGGTAAAATCATCAGACATGAAGAACAACATATATTAGCTTTATATTATATAGCACAAAACATTAAACACCTCACACCTCTTAACAATGCAACTGCACACTACCAGGGAACACTGCCAACATTCTATCATACATGCATACAGGCAATAAAAGGACATGAACAGTTAATACAGCAAACAACACACACAATATACAAACATGTAGTTAGAGAACAAGCACCATCACTAAGACTTAGGATTAAAAGAGGACACAAATACTTCATGACTGACTTCACATGCACCTTTTCAAACCTACACAACAAACACATAACACGAAAAGCTAGGGAAATCACATATAGACTGATATACAATATGACACCGACAACACAGGTAGAAGCATACATATTGAAACAATACCAATTATGCAGAAACAACACACAAGAGACAGAGGAACACATTTATTATACATGTCCAAAAATTACAGCCACACGCGCAACACTCCAACGCCTCATACAAACACACACAGGCAAACAAACCGAAATATATAAAGCAATATTCCTCAACACTATACCAAAGACAGCAAAAGACATACATACAAAACTACTTCTAGCCCTTTCTTGCTACAGACATCTCATAAAGACATACAGAAACTCAGCTAGATACAAACACTGCACATATAACACACACTTAATTTCATTTATGTACACTCACAAAAAATCACAGATATTTCCATAGTAAACATATGTATTCTTCTTTAAGGTATTATATTTTAGTATACATGTGTGCGAGAAAGAAAAAGGAAGATGTGAGTGAATGTTGAATGATTGATTATAAAATCACATATGGTTACCAAAACAGTGATAATATAAAAATTTGTGTAAATATAAATGCTTGTTTATTTTATTAATTTTTTTACAAAAATTAAAAAAAAAAATAATTTAAAAAAAAAACCAGAGCAAAGGGAAAAAATGAATGAACCCTTACAGTTGAAGCAAAAAAAAAAAAAAAAAGGAGAAATGATTACCAACTCCCTTTACTCCTATTATTGTTAATAGTTGCATGTTGCAATTTTAAGTACTTGCTATGCTATATTAACAACATTGCTAAGATTATCATTTTAGTAAATGGAATCACATGTTTATTATAGTTTTATCATTATTATTACTATTATTATCATCACTCTTATTATTCTTAGTATGTTTATCTTTATTATTATCATCATTTTAATATATACCGGTCTCTGTGGCTGAAGGGCTTGCGAACGCGGTTTGTGAGCCCGTATACACGGGTTCGAAACACGGCGGTGCTCGTATTTTCGAAAAAGGTATAGAGACCGGTCGTTCAGAAAGCAATGGCAAACTACTGAACGTAATACTTGCCTAGTACATCAACAGCAGCTGAAAATGCTGGTGTTGACTGCAACGTCCCGTAAGGGATACGCAACAAAGTTTACAGTTTTAAATATATAACCTCACCTCTCTTGTGCCCCCCCCCCCTCTTTGCTTATGGTTGTTGTTGCCTTTGCTGATGCCCTCACCAGCTGGTTCTAGCAGTTATCCTGCCTTTACCATCATTGCCCCAGATTGGTGATGAGTTTATTGGTGCAGTGGAGCCAGTAGGTGAGAGCAGCAGCAAGGGAAACAGAAATGGGAAGTTTTTTCTTTCTCTTTGTTACCCCCCTTTCACACGTAAACATGTTCAAGGAATAAAATATGCGTATGTCACATACACGCCCAAATGCAACGCTCTGTAAATACACGCACACAAATACTGAACAAACAGGACGCATGTAACAACACTAACAATACAAATGCATTTATGCTACCATTATCATGCTATCTTATTGAGATTAAGTAGGCATTTCTGTATTACTATTTTTATTATTATGGTATGATTGCTATTAATTTTAATTTAATGATCACTATTATTATTAGTATACTCCCTCAGCTCCGCCTTCTTCCCGCTTATTACTGTTAATGCTGCTGCCGCCCTCACTTGGTGGTTCCAAAAAGTTTACTGCCATTATCAACATTACCGAAGAGGTGGTGATGGTATTGGCGATTTTGGAGCCGGCTGCTGGTGAGGATGGTGACAGGGGAAACAAACATGGTAAAATAAAATAAATTTTGTGTTACCCCCCTTTCATAAGTAAATATGTCAAATGAATTAATTGTTGTAATATTACACATATGTCACCTATACGCCCATATGCAACGCTCTGTAAATACACGCACACAAACACTGAACACGCAGGACGCATGTAACAACACGAACAACACAAATGCAATCACTACCTTTTCTGCATTGGAAATAAGTATACTCCTTCATTCCCCCTTTTCCACCATTTCGATACTGTTGTTTTTGATTCTGCTGCTGCCTTCACCGGTTGGTTCTAACGAGTTTACTGCTATTTTCCTCATTACCGAGTGGTGATGATGGTATTGGTGGGGTTGGAGCCGATAGGTGCGGAGGGTGGCAGGGGAAAAAATAATGGTATACTATCGTTTTGTTGTTGTTTGTATTTGGTTTCGTTAACCCCCATTTCATATGTAAAAATGTTGAAATAAGTAAAATGTACAATTTGCCCATATGTCACCTACACTTCCACATACAACGCTCTGTAAAAACACGAACAATACACCTTGCAACGATTTCAACACTAAATAAAAGTTAAAAAAAAAAAAAAATCATCCTCTTAACACGAACAGCTGCGGACGATAAAGCCAATGCCAGCACCCACTAAACCCCAATCGCTTCTTGGCCTTTCGGCTAAGATCAAACTGTAGTTACTGCACTTGATCTTGTCAGGGGCCGGGATGATCACCCAACACAAACGACACACAGGGTCGCGCTGCCTAGGGAAGGGGGCGGCTCTGGCCCCTCCGGGAACCGTGAGCCCTTTATAAAAATAAAATATCCTCTTTGCCTAAAAGCTTCCGACCATATAGCCAATTCCAGCTCCCACTAAACTGCCGGCAACAACCGTAGCTGCTGAATATCCTGCTGCAACTGCTCTCTCCCCCCCCCCCCCCCCCCCCCCCCCCACAGTAGTGCACCTGGTCTAGTCGGGGCCGGGATGATAGACAAATTAAAAAAAATATCCAAACGATCGCAACCCCACCAGCCGCCTCGTCGCGCTATCGAGATTAAGTCGCCTTATCGGATAACGCAGAGGATGCCTCGCGTTAAAAGTGCCGCGCAGAGACATGCGCTATATTCAGCCAGGAAGAAGAAGGTAGAGGCGAGGAAGGCCGCTACGACTGCTGACTCTGTATCTACGAAGAGCACTCCGGCTCCTACACCAGCTGAAGCCGTCCCAGTTGATGAACAAACCACATCGCAAGCCAGTAGTAGCCGGGAAGTTCCAACCAGCTCCAAGACGATGCAGCCCAATCTTCCAGTGATCTCCACACAGGAGGAAACAACAGCAACATCTGAGGACTTCACCGGCAGAATACTTCTCAAACAGACAAGCGTGGGCGAAGCTAAACTGTCGGCGCTACCAACAGACAAGATAATCAGTCTGTTGGAAAACGAGCTGGGAAGACACAGCATCAACCAGCTGCGCAAGACACCTGATGGAGTAGTGGTCTCCATCAATAAAAACCCCAAAACCACAGCACTTATCCAGAAGATAACACAAGAGGAGAAAACCACCATACACTTTCACCACGGCATAGTATTGGAAGCCGCCCGACACAGCAATGATGAAACGATGGGTCATTAAACGAGTCAAGACCCATCTCACCAACGACCAGATCAGGGAGATGCTGACAAGGGAGAACAAGAAACTCAAGATCACCAGTGTCGAGAGGATCATCGGAAAGAACAACATCCAATCCACAGTCGTCATAGTAACATCGGAGGACCCAGTGATCCCTCAATACATCAGATGGGACAAGAGAGACCAAGTTCCAGAGCACTTCATACCGAGAATGCTGCAGTGCTCTAAGTACCAGAAGTTTGGCACACCCGTGCCACCTGCAAGAGTGAGGTTGAAGTTTGTAGATATTGCTCTGGATCTCATCCATACAGTCAGTGCCAGCATGCAAAGATCGACATGGACTTCAGGAGGCCTAACACTAACAGAAAATGCGCCAACTGCCTCGGCAACCACGGCGCCAGGTACCTCGGCTGCCCTGCCACCAAGACAGCAAGGAAGCAATGAAGATCGCCATCAAGACTAACCTGCCCTATAAAGAAGCTAGGAGGCAGCATGAGGCCACCAATCGACTCACCAAAAGTGACAAAGCACAACTGGAAGGCCAACTGAAGGACCTGCGATCAAAGTTCACCAGCATGGAGGAAGAAAAAGACAAAACGCAAGAAACACAGATAACAGCCTCTCAGCGCATCCTGGACGAAACGAAACAAGTTCAGCAGAAGATTGAGCAGGGATGTCGCTCGAAATGGCTGCTATACAGGCTGAGACAGAAGAAAGGCTATCAAGCAGGGGAGAGGAAAAACACAAGAAGCAAGAAACACAGATAACGGCCGTTCAGCGCATCCTCGACGAAATGAAGCAAGTGCAGCAGAAGATAAAACAGGATGTCGCTCGAATGGCTGCCATAAAGGCTGAGTCGGATGAACAGCTATCTAACATACAAGATGTCGTAGTACGCAACATATCGGATTTGGTACCGCAATAATACAGACATCGGACAGAAGGCAGATTATAGAGAAGGACAGGGACTGCCAGGGTAGGATAGCTATAGTACAGGTTGGATATTTAAAAAAAAACTGGAAAAAAAAGTAAAAAGAAACTCTCTTTTCCTGCTTGTCTCTGCATATAAGTGGACCACAATGAGTTAAAACTACCGTTTAATTATCTAGCACAGGACCTACAAAATATAAAAAAAATAAAAAGAACCAACATTGCTATAGAAATTGTAGGTTAGGCACCTCCCATCCCACTCCCAAAAATTGCATTAAAAACAAAGAACATCCGTTTTTATTTGTCAGTGCATATAAATGTCAAAAAACGTGTTAAAACTATCATTTATGTAACTACAAAGTGATAAAAGAGTAAATTAACCCAACGATACTGTAGAAACATGCACGCTTAAAATATTCTCACTCTATGCTTCTGGTAACTGATGAGTGCAGACACATATAGTCAGAATTTGTCACCCGACATTGATGCCACCATACCCCGGACATGCCCATTTGTGCACCGTTTCCCTCATAAGACGAGAAGTGTAGATGCTTAGAGTTCCAGAAACCAGTTGGCACACACACTTTTGTCCTCTGCCATGATCCTCCCCACCAGTGTCAAGTTGGATTCCTGATTCCACCAATCAAAGTCACATGTTGTCAGCGATGTGTGTTTCCTTACGTAATGGATGACAGTTATACACAATATCTTGTATCCCTTGCTCAACCTCAGCGTTGCCCCTGGAGGCCAGCCAATTAGCCCTTTATTTCCACTAAAACAGGCATGGCCAAGGCAGTAGATCTACTTTAGATCTAGCTGTCATATCTATTAATGTTTCAGCCACCAATGGCAGAAATACCATACTGAATCTCCTGAAGAGTATGCAGTCTGAAAAATGACACATTTATTGGAAGACGGCCTGATCAGTGTAACGCAAAGTGCCACGAGGAGAAATGTTTAAAAGTGGAACCCTTTGTATATAGGAAGCAGAGTGACTTACGGGTACTGTAATATGCCTCTAGCGTGCCAACTACTGGTCATGAGTCGAAGTTTGAAAAATCACTATTTCAAAATAAGAAAACTTAGCAGATCATACACAACCCCATGCTTCCTGGACAGCAGATGAAATACATAGCCTTTTGGGTCAAAGAAATAAAATAGGAAACTCTTCAAAAGGTGTAAATTGTAAAGAGCAGGCCAAAGAGATTGCCACCCAAGCTCAGTTTCAAAACTATAAAACCAACCATCTGGAGAATATTTACAGCATGTGCTGTTATGGTACACACCAATTGGAATACTTAATTGATGCTGCAGAATTTATTTAATACACTAAGATTCTCTGTGTGTCATCAATGGAAGGAGACTGGGGCGCTTTTTG
The DNA here is from genome assembly GCA_014155875.1 of Cepaea nemoralis. NCBI lineage: Eukaryota > Metazoa > Mollusca > Gastropoda > Stylommatophora > Helicidae > Cepaea > Cepaea nemoralis. Next base: position 11,691 of record JACEFZ010000486.1, on the reverse strand, counting down.
TGGTATCAATGTGCAATGATGGTGCTTCTTTACAAATGAGAAACCTACTATATATGAGTTAGAAAAAACTGAGTAAAGGACCTTATTACATGCTATGAGGGTGTTAGGGACCTTATTACATGCTATGAGGGTTTTAAGGACCTTATTACATGCTATGAGGGTATTAAGGACCTTAGTACATGTTATGATGGCGATAAGGACCGTATTACATTCTATGAGGGTATTAAGGACCTTATTACATTTTATGAGGGTATTAATGACCTTATTGCATGTTATGAGGGTATTAAAGACCTATGAGGGTAGTTGGCATATGGTGGTAGCCCCTTATTTTTGTAGATCAATTGGCACTCGCCAGTCGCCGCTGAAAAGGCGTTACGGATGCCGTTCGTAATTCTGCTTACGTGCATTCGAAACACAGATTCGCATGATTTGGCAGCAGACCGCGCTAAGCTGGGTTTTAACAAATTGGTATGGCAGCCGGTTGTTCATAAATCAATGGCAAATTACTGAGCGTAAACTTGCAAGGAGATCACAACAGCAGTAAAATGCTGGCGTTGACAGCGATGTCCTGTAAATGATATGCACACACACACACATACACAAAATTGGCACTCGATGGGTGATGTTAACCCCACACCGCCCATCTTGACTTCCGAGGACATTACCTCGTGCCCATTTTAACCTAGGCTGACCTGGGAGCCTAGGTCAATAAAGAAAAAACAAATATGTCTCAATGAGGATCTGAACACATGACCACCGGGTTGTCAGACAAGTGTGCTAGATACTGCACTACCAATGAATCCCACTTTATATCAGTAGTTACTATAAAACGTTGACACAATGAAGAAACATAATGACTACTGTTGATAACAGGACACAAAGGGGCCGACATGCAAGCAATCACACCAACCTAGGCCACTCATCTTCCTCACAGGACATCATGGGAAATGGATACTAGTCTAGCTAACGAAGGGAGGACCGTCTCTGCCGTGAAAAATTCTGCTAAAGATGACAAACTGTTCACACTGAGAGATTGCAAGAGAAAACCAGCAAATTCCCACAATAATGGAAGACAATAAGCAACCATATCTTGCATACACCCAGCAACCATATCTTGCATACACCCAGCACCCATATCTTGCACACACAGCGTGGAGAGCTGAGCTCATAATTGGTGTTTTGCAGAGCTGTGGCTTTACAAAAGAGAAATAAACATGCCATAGACAGCCAAAATGAGTCACAAAGGAAACTCATCATAGACAGAAGGAATCAGGCTTCAGTCATGTCATCAAGACAAAGGAAAATGCCATTTTCCACGCCAGGAATGTTGGGTACATGGTGCTAGCCCCATATTGTAATAGACCAACTGCCACACAATGGGTACGTGGTCAATACCACACCGGCCACTTGGACTTCTCAGGACATTTCCCCGATATGAGGCTGCATCAATCATGTCAATATAAAATAAAAACCTGCCTCGATGGGGATGCAAACATATGATCACTGGGCCAACGGAAATGTCAGGGATACGTTCATACCAGGGAAGGGTGAACAAAAGCTGCGTGCTTATGCGGACGATACCATTTTCTTTCCGACAACTGAAAAATCGGTACGGATCATTTTGGAAACGTTCTCGTTTTTCGGCAAAGAGAGTGGGGCAAAATTAAACGTCCAAAAATCTACTATAATGGGCTTAGGCAAATGGAAAAATAAGACGGATTTTCCATTTGACTTAACATCAAACAATCTTATAAAAGTGTACGGAATAGTCTTCCCATGTCAACCAAATCAGACACACAAAGACACTTGGCAAAATCTAGAGAAGAAAATAACATATGTTACAGAGGTACAAATACAAAACAACTACCATATTTGGTAGAAGTACCATTGTTAATACATATATAATTCCAAAAATACTATATCTGTGCACAGTCCTAGATCCTCCACGTCAGACTGTCACAAACATAAACAAAGAGATTAGACGCTTTGTGTTTGGCAGCACCATCTACAGTATAAAACATACTACACTCATGCAAGACAAAAAAGATGGAGGTATCGCCCTCCAAGACATAACAACCAAATTACAAGCACTTAGGATCAAACACTTAGGTGAAATCCTACAACACCCAGAAAAACACCCTTTAGCACACTATTACATTGGAATTAGGTTATCTTACTTAAAACCTATTAGGAATACATCCTCACATTACCTTGGCACTCTCCCAACGTTCTACAAAACATGTATTTCAGCCATTAAAAGACACGAAAAATTACTACACAAGAAAACACATACAATCTACAGGCATTTAGTTAAATTACAAGCAACTCCGGTACATCTCAGAATTAAAAGAGGACATAGATATTTCATAAAAGATTATACCGAAATTTTCTCTAATATTCACAACAAGCAGATCACCCCACAAGCAAAGGAAATTACATATAGGCTTGTTTACAGCATGACCCCAACAACAGAGAGAACAGCAAAAATAACTAAACAAATACTACAGTGTCAGCTTTGTAGACGGAACGTCCAAGAATCAGAAGTGCACATCTATTACGAATGCAACACAATCATGCCAACAAGAAACCTCCTACAAAACATCCTAAACACTCATACCAAACAAAGAACAGATGTTTACAAAGCAATAATGATAAATTCCATTCCTTACTCCACACAAGACATCCACACAAAACTACTTGTGCTATTGGCAGAGAACAGAAATCTTATATGGACATTAAGAAACAAAGCACTATACAATTATAGAACAATCAACAAAGAAATTGTCCAACAACTTTATCAACAAAAAGTCGCAAACATTCTAATCTTAGCCCCACAAGCGAAAATCTCGTAAAAAGATTTGGCTGAAGACAGCACATATTACAGAAGAAGCAAATAATTTGTTTTAAACAAAGGATACTACAACTATAAATGTGTTTATTGATGGTATTAATAATCTTACAATTATATTATTATTATTAAAAATACTATTATTATTACTGCTACTATTATTATTAATTTTCCCATTATTATATTTGAATGTGCAACATGAAATATATTGTGGATGGGTGTCTATGAGTGTGTGAGCGCGCGCGTGCGTGCGTGTAGCAGCCTTTAAACCAAGTCGGTCTCTCAAGTATTAAAATGATGTTATATAATAATGATATGTTTCAAAAGGAAAATATGCACCACCATGTATAAACAAATTGAATGAGCCCTTTAAGCACCAAGTAAGCTAAGGTGGCTTTTAGTGGCCAGGTTTTAATTCCTTCCCATTGTATATGAAACCCAGACACTATCACAACTTTGGACCAATTATCTCCCTGGAGACAGGCCATGGACTCTAATTACTAGTAGTAAATCCCTGATTCTTGTTCCCCAAACAAAAGGTATCATGGACTAGAGCGTCACCCTGTAATTTGTCATCAGGCAAAAACACCAACGACCTTCGCCTCAGTAGCTAAGCGACCCAGAAATTACAAAGAAGCCACATTTTAATGGAAATGATAGTTTAAAGTTTATTGTCAAAGCGCGGGGCATTTAAATGTACTGCGGTCTCCAGAAAGCACGAGATTGTGTGTGTGTGTTGTGTGTGTGTGTGTGTGTGTGTGTGACAGAGAGAGAGAGAGAGAGAGAGAGAGAGAGAGAGAGAGAGAGAGAGATGGACAGGTGTTTCATGCATTCCGCTTGCGGAAGTGGAAGTGAAGCATATGCAAGGAATGTGTATCTACATGCACTATGCCACAAATGTCATATTATCATAACTGTATATATGTATGTATATGTTTTATTCACAATGTCCCACTTAACACTAACAAACGGCAACGCTCTGTAATATACACAAACAAAAGAAACACACTCTACAACTTGTAAATACACATTGCTTTGTATGAAATAAAGTTGAAAGAAAAAATTAACAATACCTTACACTTTTATCGCACCAGTGATCTGGTGCGCGCGTGTAGCAGCCTTGAAACCAAGTCGGTATCTCAAGTATTAAAATGATCAGTCAGTCAGTCAGTTATCAGTTGGGGTATCTTCATTGCACTCCGGACATATCCATAGGTGCTCAGATGTTATATGGTAATGATATGATTCAAAAAAGAAAAAATATGCACCACCATGTATAAACAAATTGAATGAGCCCTTTAAGTACCCAGTAAGCTAAGGTGGCTTTTAGTGGCCAGGTTTTAAGTCCTTCCCATTGTATATGAAACCCAGACACTATCACAACTTTGGACCAATTATCTCCCTGGGGACAGGCCATGGACTCTAATTACTAGTGGTAAATCCCTGATTCTTGTCCCCCAAACAAAAGGTATCAAGGACTAGAGCGTCACCCTGTAATTTGTCATCAGGCAACAACACCAACGACCTTCGACTCGGTAGCTAAGTGACCCAGAAAGTACAAAGAAGCCACATTTTAATGGAATGATAGTTTATAGTTTATTGTCCAAGCGCGGGGCATTTAAAGGTACTGCGGTCTCCAGAAAGCACGAGATTGTGTGTGTGTGTGTGTGTGTGTGTGTGTGTGTGTGTGTGTGAGAGAGAGAGAGAGAGAGAGTAGAGAGGAGGAGGGAGAGATGGACAGGTGTTTCATGCATTCCGCTTGCTGAAGTGGAAGTGAAGCATATGCAAGGAATGTGTATCTACATGCACTATGCCATGAGTGTCATATTATCATAACTGTATATATGTATTATATGTTTTATTCACAATGTCCCACTTAACACTAACAAACGGCAACGCTCTGTAATATACACAAACAAAAGAAACACACACTACAACTTGTAAATACACATTGATTTGTATGAAATAAAGTTTAAAAAAAAAAAATTTAACAATACCTTTTAAGGGTATACCTAGACATCCAGAACAACATAGATTAGCATTATATTATATAGCACACAAAATAAAACATCTAACAAAACTAAACAATGCAGCAGCACATGATCAGGGCATACTACCATCTTTCAATCACACATGTATACAGGCAATACAAGGACATGAACATTTAATAAATGAAACAACACGAGAAATATACAAACAATTAGTTAGTAAACAAGCACCATCTCTTAGACTGAGACTCAAAAGAGGACAAAAATATTTCATGTCAGACTACACATCCACCTTTTCCAACTTACACAACAAACACATCACATCTAAGGCGAAAGAAGAAACGTATAGACTGATTTTTAATATAACTCCCATAATACCCAAATTAGCATTCAGATCCAGACAAATAGGAAAATGTCAATTATGCAGGAACAACACAAAAGAAACAGAAGAACACATATTTTACACATGTCAAACAGTCATAGATGCAGTGGAAATTTTACAACAAATAATACAAACACACACAGGCAAACAAACAGACATTTACAAGGCAATCTTTCTTAACACTCTTCCTAAAACATCCGAAGACACACACACAAAACTACTTCAAATACTAGCGGAATACAGAAAATTAGTTTGGACTTGTATAATCAAGGCAAGGTTCAACTCCCTTACATACAACAGAAACTTATTTTTACTGATGTTCAAATACAAACTAGCTACTATTTTTCCTGACAGAAATGTGTAAATTTCCTTAATTTCATTTACTCTTGCAATTAAAAAAATGCCATTATTATTAATTTAAAAAAAAAAAATTAATAATATCAAAAACATCTAAGATTGTTTTACACCCGATCGTCTTGACAGACGATATTTGGTTTCTGCTGCAAGGCATAAAATCTCAAACCTATAGCAGTGGTGAACGGGACTGTCCCAGAACAATCCCTACTTTGGAAAATTTTAGAACGTGTGTGCGTCTTCGCGAGCCATGTGTATAGCTTATTTTGTTAATACTAGGGAACACTTCTTACTAGGTGGTAACAAACATTGGAGAGCGCAGATAGTACACGTCGCAAATTCTTCCCCAGGTGCTTTGAATCACAGATCCACCCCTCTCCTCCCCCCCAAACAACTTTAAAGAGAGATATATAGCTCCTCTGGCCTAGTTACACAAAGGCTTTGTGAAAACTGGCAGCGTGTCCTCTGTAAGACCCGTCGAGTGGCTGGTGGTCACTAGGCAATTTTGTGTTCAGCGGTTTGCCCTTTGCCTAAATTCAACACGATTCCCCAGCACGAATATAAACATTGTTGTAGAATACAAAAGGCTAACATGTATGGTACTTATATATGGGTAGCCATGTATGGGTGAATTCGTGTAGGTATTTATGTAAAGATAATTATGGCTTTGTGTTGATATATATACATATGGAACCCCCCCCCCCCCCCCCCCCCCCCCCCCGCACTAAAATAAAAAATTGGAAGCCACAATTTAAATAGAATGAAAATGTTAAGGTTATTGACCAAGATCACGGAAATCCATGTATTATTTTAGCAGAAAGCAAGAGATAGATCAAGACAGAATGTATGTGTGTGTGTGTGTGTGTGTGTGTGTGTGTGTGTGAGAGAGAGAGAGAGAGAGAGAGAGAGAGAGAGAGAGAGAGAGAGAGAGAGAGAGGTGGACAGTTTACATGCATTCCACTTGTAGAGATGGAAATGAAACGAGGAATGTGTGTTTACATGCACTATGCCATAAATGTCATATTATCATAACTGTATATGCATGTATTTGTTTTATTAACGCATGTGACACATAACACTAACAAACGGCAACGCTCTGTAATATACACAAACAAAGAAACACACATTACACCTTGTAAACATACATTGCTTTGTATGAAATAAACGTTGGAAAAAAAAGAGGAAAGATGCCATATGAAAAAAAAATAAAAAGTTTATAAATTGGAAGGCGAGCCTTGCACTTGTAAACCTGACAGACACAAGTTGTAACAGGAAAACACAAGTATGGCTGCTTTAATCGTGACAGTTCTAATGATAGCACGGACAGACGTAATTCATGCAGGTCCCGGTGACGAATCAGAAAGAAAAAACAAAAGACAACTACATAATGGTTTGGCCGCGAGAAAGTCGTACGAGGCCAAGAAAAGAGAGAGAGAGAGAGAGAGAGAGAGAGAGAGAGAGAGAGAGAGAGAGAGAGAGAGAGAGAGAGAGAGAGAGAGAGAGAGAGAGAGAGAGAGAGAAATATTGTTACAGAAAAACACGGAACCTGTGGAAGTCCAAAAGAAACTTATCCTTGACAAATCTCGGCTGGAAAAGAAGATCATCTTTCTTAAACAAATTATGAACAACATAGACCACAAAAGCTGCAATGCCACAACAGCAAGAGACACCAAATACCTGACCTTTGTTTCCATCACCTTAATTTCCGCTCACTCCTTGAATGACCATGATGATGACAACACTATTCTTAATCTTTTGAAAATAAAGTCTGTTCGTTCACAAACAAACCATGGAAATCATGTTTCTTTACCCTTACTTGTATTATGTTTCTTAACCCTTATTTGTATTATGTTTATGTATCCTTACTTGTATTATGTTTCTTTAACCTTACTTGTATTACATTTCTTTACCTTTAAGGGACTACGCTTCTGTATCCTTACTTGTATTACGTTTCTGTACCCTTACTTGTATTATGTTTCTGTACCCTTACTTGTATTACGTTTATATACCCTTTCTTGTATTATGTTTATGTGCCCTTACTCGTATTATATCTTTAATCAAAACATGCCTGTTGTAGTAACTTGGTGCGTATCTGTAAAGTGTTAGGAAAATCACATCTTGTAGGCCTGGTGGTCAGTATTTCCCTCCCACAGCGAATGTTGAGAGCTGACACTGAATCCCTACCCAGCCGTGTCCATGACATTGTCAGCACAACACCCTAACCATTATACCAATATGCTTATTTTCCCTTACTGATCAGTGATATTATGGTGGTTCTTTGTTTTTTCTGGTATTAAAAGTAAGTAGTTTTCAATAATACAAAACAGGAGTCGTTCTAAGTATTTCAGATCTCAAACTCACGATAAATTCACCTGTAGCACAAGCACTATTTATACAGACAATAATATTTCAAGCATTTATTCCCATCCAATAATAAATGTCTAACACACCACCAAAAAAAAATGTAGAAATAGCAGGTGCGTTTGTGTAACTGATAGAAGACTACGCTGATTTTATGAGCATGGTTGAAAGAGGATTAGCCGCCTGCGCTCATCGCCCTCCTAACAGAGGAAAATACCGGCCACCTATTCCTCCGTGCATTCAGGCCAACTTGTGATGGCTTTATCACATCACAGACTCACAGCGGGGTCCTGCTTCAGGACATGTTTTCACTTTTAATTTACAACAAAAGTTAGTTGCATATCCTTTACAGGATGTCGCAGCCAACCCCAGCATTGTTTGGCTGTTTGTGATTTCTTGGCAAGTTTACATTCAGTAGTTTGCCATTGCTTTCTGAATGACCAGCACTCATACCAGTGCATGAAAATATCGACGTGAGACGATCTGCTGCCAAATTTTTCAAACCCAATATGAAGGATTACAAATTGTGTCTGTAACCCCTTCATTACAGAGCTTTATTTTACAAGGGAACTCTTTAATAATGGGGTTTCTGTGTCACAGTTGTCTTCATTCCTAATTTTGCCTGTTAGTAAATATTTCCTTTAGTGTCAAACCCATAACAATAAATGTTGCATGTCCATTGCAGGATATTGCATTCAACCCCAGGTTGATTTTATAAGCAATTTTACATTCTGTAGTTTGCCACTGCTTTCTGAACGAGAAGTCAACATTTCAGACCAACTTAAATGCTAGTGTAGGGATTGAATGCCCTGCCTCGCCATCAGCGCACTAGAAGTGTAAAAACGACCATTTTTATCCTGTCGACCATGTAGAATTCTGTGTCAAACCTGGGGCAACCTGTATTTGTAAAGAATTATTTTATCACTCAAGCATGACATTATGTATTGAAGCTCTTCTGCCAACATCAGCGTGTGCCATGCTGTTAGGTGGTAATGTTTTGAAACATGTGCCATGCTGACAGACAATGATGGTTCGCAAACTCACACAATCACCAGATGCTTGGATTACATCAAGTTTGCCAGCTGTCACTAAGTTTTCAAGTTATCATGTACAAAAGATTAATAATTAATTTATAATATTCACTGCTACTGAAATTATTATTACTTGATATCTTTCTTACACAAATGAAAAAAGTTTATTACTAACTGATCAATACCATATGTATGTATACACATAAGTAATACATTTGTTAATATGTTCAATTACTTTAGCTGCTGTGCTACTAATTCTTGTCTTGTATACAGAATGGCTGAATTTATTAAAAATTCATCAATGACACATATAAGTTTATGAGCTGTTGCAAATTTATAACAAATGCGGAATTAACTTGCTCCTAATTTAATTGTATATGTTATGTAAATTTAATCCTGTTTGTCAAAAGCCATAATTAAGATGATAATATTTTTCTGAACTAATATACAAAAATACCCACACACAAAACTATACGCCAACCAAAGATCACAACCACCCTCGGAGAAATTTAAAACATCACAAACTGTGAACATCTTGGCTCCACAATCAACAACCATGGGGACTTTTCACAAGAAGTCAGATATAAACTGGCCATAGCCATACAGGGATCAACAATAATAAGAGCCTATAGCACAACACCAGCAAACACTGTGTTAGAACAAGCACAGAGCTTGACATCTGACAATCGTTACATGGCTTTTCTCAAAGTGATTTTGATTTTTTCAAATTTGTGTTGAGCATATACCACAATTTACATATAGACATACACAAACACACAATTTTAAATATTTGCAGACAGTAGTAGACAGTAGTTGCTGTAGTAGCCATAGTGGTAACCGTAGTAGTAGCAGTTGTGAAGGTAACAAGTGAAGTACCCTGCTTTTCTATTTCTTTAAGCACCGAGTATACGGTGAAAGAAAACGCCACTCTCATCATCTCATCTCATCATGTTCCTCTTGTACCTTGCGGTGTCGAGGTGAAGTATAAACTTCGTGAGAGTGCCCGGTTATGGGCTTCGTATATCGACATTCCCATGGATTCTGTTATTCCCTCCGTCCAACGTTAACGTTGTCGGCCTCTTCCTCTGTTTCCATCTGGTCTGTACATCATTGCTTGTTGTGGCATGCTGTTGACTGGTAACCTACTTGCATGGCCAAACCATTTGACTTGCTGCTTTCTAATAAAATCTAGAGCAGCTTTAACCCCCACTTTAGTCCTGATTTCTTCATTTCTGATCTTATCTCTTCTTGATACGTTGAGTATTTTTCCCAGGAACCTCATTTCTGTTGTTGTGATTTTTCTTTTCTCTTTTTCTGTCATTGTCCAGGTTTGGCATTGGTAGCACAGAGTTGGTAGGAAGATTGTGTTGTAAAGTGCTTTCTTAGTAGTTATTGATACATGTTTGTTCTTTAGTATTGGTGCCATTTGTCCAATAAGTTGATTTGCCTTATTGCACCTATTTTCGATCTCGTCTTCTGATCTGCCATTTGATGATATTATACTTCCTAGGTACTTGAAGCTCTTTACTTGTTTCAAGGGATGTTCGTTTAGGTGAATTGTTGCTGTTTGTTCGTCTTTAGTTATAGTCATTACCTCTGTTTTGCTTGTGCTAATTTTCATGTTATGTTCCCTACACATTTCGTTTAGACTATTCATGTGGTCTTGTAATTCAGCTTCCGATTTTGCTATTAGTGCTTGGTCGTCCGCAAACAGGAGTTCTCTAATGGTTAGATTTGCAGATGGTTCTTCTTCTGTGTTCTCGTCATGCGGTATTCTTGCTGTCTCTGCTTGGCTGGTTTCTTTACATATGTTGTCTATATATGTTATGAACAAGAGAGGGGACAGGACACAACCTTGTCGTACTCCAGATCTTATGGTGAAGGGTTCTGAGTGTCCTCCAGTTGCCACATTTTTGTAAAACAATTGGCACTCAATGGGTGATGTGGTCAATAGCGAAAACTTCGCCTTTACTTTCCAGAACATTTCATGGTGCTTAGTTTCGGCTGAGTCAACCCGGGAGCAATAGTGGGGATTCAATTACATGATCTTCGGGCTAACCATTCGCTATAGCGCTCACGACGGCCTGTGCACTTGGTAAGCGAAATTTAAGGGGAAACAAATACCTCTTTTTCACGGGAACATAATATTCATTTTATTGTTTGCAAGGGACATAACTCGCCAACATTTTTCTAAAGAAGCAATTAGTTACATTAATTGTTAAATTTTCAATATAATGACACCATCTATTCACAGTTGACACAATAATTTGACATCCTAACGTTTGAAATACTTTTGCTGATAAAAGTGAATAAAATGTACTTGTTATTGCAATATATACAATGTTTAAACACTGCAAGCTCCGTGCACGATGTTTATGACTGTCCCCAAATGGACGCCCTGACATTAATACTCTGGTTTCTCTTCACAACGTATAAATTGCTTCTGATATAAAACATCAAAAGATAGCTTCATTTCTGTATGAATTAGATGTAACTTCCTTCAATTGTATATTAAATTTAATCTACGAATAAAATAAAATTTAAACAAAAATAAAACATCAACAAAAATGTAATGATTTCCTCTTTCCTTTGTATTCAGTATTTACCTTATTATCCTTAGTATCATTAATTTTATAAGTATTATTGATATTATCATTATTATTTTACAACTTTCATCTCCCCTGTGCCCCCCTTTGCTTATGGGTTGCTTGTACTCCCATAGGTGTA
>JACEFZ010000481.1:215000-229929 GCA_014155875.1 Cepaea nemoralis | reverse complement strand
TATTCCTATCCTTCTTCCTGGCCTCGATGACAAAAAGAACTCACAAATACACCTCTTTCCCATGCTTGTCCCTGCTAGGGCATCGTCCTTGTCAGAGAAAGGCTATTGCAGTTACACCGTGTACACATCTTCGGAGGGCAAGGGGAAGCTAATTGTTGTGATTTATGTTTATATACAAGTTGTATCAAGTAGGAGAGCAAGGGAAGCTAATTGTTGTGAAGTGTGTTTATATACAAGTTGTATCAAGTAGGAGGGCAAGGGGAAGCTAATATTTGTGACCTATGTTTATATACAAAGCGTATCAAGTTAAAAAGGAATCCGTGGCTGAGAGAATAGAGTGCCAGCTTCAAGCTGTGGAGACACTTGATTGGATCTCAACATTGTTCAGGGATATTTTTTTTTTATTTCAAGAACCACTGGTATCTAATGATATGACATTTCCTCCTGATCTCTTGGGTAGTGCGATCGTATATCTAGCCTTCGCGGATAAGGGCGAAAATCAGAAAGTACCTATGTCAGTTGTGCACGTTAAAAAATAATACAGCAGTTGGAAAGTAGCAAAGAGTAGGCCGTAAGATTGCCGCCCTGGCAAACTTTTAGGGACAAACATAATTACTCACGGGTAGATAGAGACTGCTACCATTGGCGGAATCTGTGTCTAGAGCAGTGGTTCTCAATCTTTTTGGCCCATGCAGCCCGTCACCATATGTTCAGGATGTCATTCCGCCCTTTTCGTATTTCCTCCCTATAAATCCCCCCCCCCCCCCCCCCCCATCTGCAATGCAGTAGATTAAGGTCTTTATTAGTCTGGCCGACTATCTGGTACTCCTGGGATATCCTGCCAGAAGTAACGCTATAACCAGCCTGACAAAGGAAACATGGGGCTGGACAAGTTCCTCTGTATGGTAGAGCCACTCCGAAGTAGATGGAAACATCTCGTGTATGACATTTATGTTTATATGTTGACAAAATAAGTCTCAACTTCCAATATGAAACAATCGCACGTTAATTGTAGTCAGTGTTTCATTTTTTCTAATTGCAGTTTAAAATACTGATCTTGGTGACGTCAGTTCCTGAACACGTGATGTGGTCAAAGGAAACTAAAAAAATCACAACGCCTGCACACGGAGGTAACAAAGAAATGTACACAGTGGATGTTCTGTTCATACTTCTCTCTTACACGTTGCAGTTGTCGTCTATGTGTTGTTAATTACATTGTCTATCACATTAACATGCAAGTCGTTAATATACGATGGTAAATAAATCACACGTATTTCTTGGCAATCTTTGACTACGAAATAAACATTGGAGCACACAATAAAAAACATGCAAATTGACAATTTAAAATATCGGAATTTTAAAAAGGTATCTCGCTATCGGGCCTTCTCCTCCGCTCTCGCTAATTCTCTTTACCGGGCCTTCTGATCAGATCTCATTCTCTTTACCAGATCCTCTTCCCATGCTCTCATTCTCTTTACCTAGGCCCTCTTCCCAACTCTCATTCTCTCTACCGGGCCTTCTCCCCAGCGCTCAATCTCTCTAAAACTCTAAACAACTAGTTAATAAACATTCCCATATGTATGGCACATTACACCTTCCCTGGTATTTATCATGCCAATGGTAAACATTGCCTCAGTGAGTCATGTATTATTGATTATTTTTCATGCGTATTAATGTTTATTGTTCTTTTATTGTCTAAGATTAGCTTCATGTGTGATGTTGAATGAAATAATGTATGAGAGGAATTAGAGAAGAAGGGCAGAATGTCAGACGGCCTGCGTGCCCAATTCTTAACCCTTTGAAAATAAAGATTGTTCGTTCGTTCGTTCTAACGGGCCCTCTCCTTAACTCTCATTCTCTCTACTTGCTCTTCTCCTCAACTCTCATCTCTCTACCTGGCCTTCTCATTAGCTCTCATTCTCTTTGCTGGGCCCTTTTCCTCAGCTCTCTTTCTCTTTACTTGGCCTTTTTCTCAGCAAAGAATATAAAAGAAAAATGGGCGTTATTTTTTTCTTCGCTTGCTTTAACTCAAGCGTAATCCATACACACGGTTATTCAGAAAGCAATGGCAAACTACTGAACAGTAAAATGTGCCTAGTACATCAACAGCAGCTGAAAAATGCTAGGTGTTGACTGTCAACGTCCTGTAAGGGATGTGCAACATTTTAAAAAATCCATACACATCAACTACCTCTAGTCCACTGGACTGATTTTTATACATGGATTAGCTTTCCCTATTACCAGTGTCCCTCGCCATCAGGCGAACCTACTCCGACTTCAGAGGTACTTACAATTTACGTCCCCAAGTTAAGATATGATTCGTACCAGTTCAGTTTTCTTTGCCTTCAGAAACTTTGTTGCTGAAATATATCCGGACCGCCAATCATTACTGCTTATGTTGAAGGCAAATGATCATAAACGCGTAATGTAGTACGAATTGGCTCACTCTTACTGAAGTCTGAAACAATTTGACGCCAACACTATCAAATGTGAGACGCAATAGAAATCATTAGGATGTTGCTTACCACAAGCGTCGCCAAAATTACCGCTCTTTTTGAAAATTTGGCAAACCGAAACAATTTGCTTTTCTCATTTGATGGAGTGCCGCCAGACGAATTGTCTCGTTCTCACTGAGTTGTGGTTCACAATTTATTCCAACCGAGTTGTCCGACCTGTTAAAACTATTTGTTAAAATGGCGTTATGTGTGATCAAGTTATTTTGTATATGGCCTTGTTGCTGCTTAGTGGAAACAAGTAAACAGGCATAGTGCAGAATGTGGCTGAAATATAATCATCCAAAAACGAAAACTATGATAATTAGCAGTGGAAAGGAAAAGTGAACAATGATCATCATAGCAAATTAGGGAGATACAAAACAAGTAACAAGTTTCTCCTATCTTGGACATGTAATAACAGATGGTAGCAGAAGTGAAATAGAAATCAAAAAGAGAATAGGAATGGCCAAAAATGTTTTTATCACAAAGTTCTTGATGATGAGTTCGTGATATGGTCGTTGTGTAGGTAACGATACTCCTGGTGTGTCAATTGAGCTAACTGTCTTACAACATAACTCACCCCCGCAGTGCACATTCACCAGTCATTAAACAAGATTGCGTTGGCGCACATAATCCTTTATTGCAGAAAGATCACGGACAAACGGAACACAACTCTATATCCAGAAACAATATAATCCATAGAATATAAATATCCTCCTCACAATTTAACCAGCACACATTACTGCCTTCTCAAGCCTGCTTCATATCAAATCCACAAGACAGGTAATCCAGCTCCTATCCACAGCTGGACCTCACACAATACACCCACACATGGGTCTAGTCTCCACTAACTATCCAACCCACTCTGGGTTCAGTCCTCTATTAACTATCCAACCCCCACTGGGTTCAGGCCTGCATTCACAACTGGGAGAACAACACTACAAAAGAACTGACTCACAGTCAGTCTAAGCTCCCACGTATTCGACAACCGATCCTCTCGGCGCCAAAACATCAACTGCCCTGAAGTCCCTTGACTTCACACAAAACTAAACTGTCCTTCACCCCATCCATCCTGGGGGTCTCCACTCACACCCGCCCCATTATTTCTCAGGGTTGATTGTTTTTCTCGTAGCCAGGTCACTCACCTCAATGTCAATGACCCAGGCATATGTCAGTTTTCAACAGCATGAAATCAGTATTAACATCTAGAGAGATTAACAACTCATTAAAAATGAGAATTGTCAAATATTATGTATATTCAACACTACTGTATGGCGTGAAAGCCTGGATATTGAACAAGCAATTAGAATATCGAATAGAGGCCCAGGAGATGTGGATATACAGACGAATATGTCGTATTTCATGGAAACAAAAACAATCAAATACAGAGGTTCTAGAACAGTGGTTCTCAACCGGTGGGGAATTCCCCCCCCCCCCCCACCAGGGGGAATTTTGGGGTTTCCAGGGGGGGGGGGGGGGGGGGAATGAAGATTATTTCAAGATCGCGTTAATACAAGAACCGATTACTTGATCTTGTTTTTCCCTTCATACTTTACGGTTCTGTACGTCTCACCCTTCTAAAATTCATTTTATAAAGTAAGTAGACCCACAAATCACGTTTTATGTGGACGTCTAGACTTGTTTTAGTATGTGCTTCCATTATTACGTATACTGTGTAGGGGCGGGAGGGGGATTTTTAGGTAGGAAATGTGAAAGGGGGGGGGGGGAATGATGTTCTGAAAATATGGTGAAGGGAGGCACGGGCCAAATTTTTAGGTAGGAAATACGAAAGGGGGGGGGGGGGGGGGGGGTGACGTTCTGAAAATATGGTGAAGGGGGCACGGGCCAAAAAAGGTTGAGAAACACTGTTCTAGAAACACTGGGACTGAAAAGAGAGTTGATCTCATCTAATCTCATCATGTTCCTCATGTACCTTGCGGTGTCGAGGTGAAGTATAAACTTCATGAGAGTGCCCGGTTATGGGCTTCGTATATCGACATTCCCATGGATTCTGCTATTCCCTCCGTCCAACGTTTACGTGGTCGGCCTCTTCCTCTGTTTCCATCTGGTCTGTACATCATTGCTTGTTGTGGCATGCTGTTGACTGGTAACCTACTTGCATGGCCAAACCATTTGACTTGCTGCTTTCTAATAAAATCTAGTGCTGCTTTAACCCCCACTTTAGTCCTGATTTCTTCATTTCTGATCTTATCTCTTCTTGATACGTTGAGTAGTCCATTTATACTTCTTAGTTTTTCTACGAGCAGTATGAAGATCCCCTGCCGGCTTGCTAGGCCAGTCGCAGGTTTAGGACACTAATCTGACCACAGGGAGACCATCCCCTATGGCGAGCCATAGCCCCGTTAGCCCATGACCTCGCGGTCATGGTTGCCCGGTCTGCACCACGTGGAGATGGGGGTTGACTTGTGTAGTCTGCGGGTCATCCGCAGGCTACTAATTTTCGCTCTTCACATGATGCAGGTGGAATATTTCAGCCACGTTAAAAGACACAATACTCTTATAAAAACCTTAATGGAGGGCAAGGTGAAAGGCAAGCGAGCAAGAGGTAGACAACGATACAAGTGGGAAGATAACATCAAGAGATGGACGAACATCAGTTTGACAGAATGTATAAGATACAATCAGGACGAGAAACAGTGTTGGAGATCCATTGCAGCCAACCTTCATTCTGGAGACGACACCTGATTGATTGATTGTTGCTGCTTGCGTTTATATCGTCATTGCTTTGTATGCCATGCCGATAAACGTGGGTGGTCATGTTCCGACATCTCACATAATCACTAGTCTTTGATCATCTCTTATCTTCTTGCTTCGATCTTGCCATGTGGCATAGAGCCAACCAGATGTTTACCATTCTGCCTTCCCCTTGTTATTTCTCTGGCGATTTTGCCAATTGTATCTAAGTATTCTAACTTATTTCGCCTCATAATGTGTGCCACAATGTTGACTATCTGCGTCCAGTTTCTCTAAACAATTTATGCTTTTGTTTGCTTGCTTGTGTTCGTTGGCTTGAGCTCCAACGCGAAGTCCTGTATGTCGGATGAAGGCATCCTGTTGTCCAACATCAGTATGATGTCATACAGGACCTGAGGTTTGCGTGAGTATCCGTTGTCCCATGTCTGGCTTATTGGTGTGCAGAATGGTGGTTCCTCGCCGTACAGGCAGACACTCTCCGACTTTGGAGGAATCGGCGATCCTACTGACTTTAGCCAGCACCCCGAAGGCGACGTGATGCCCAGGACGCTCGACGAGGACGCGTCAGTAGGTCTTGGCCAGTATATAACCCGGCCCTAGTGCCTTGGAAACACCTCTGCGTCCCATTTATGCTTTTCATTTGTTTCTTGAAGGATTGTCATACATATAACTTAATAGATTCTATATATCAGGTCAACACTCCTTTTCACACTACATTTGAAGCTTTTTATTTGTCAGTAGTATGTTTTCATCTGACACCAAGCAACCATTGCCATGGTGATTTACTGCTGCCTACAACTATTGTTTCAATGTATAGCACGAGACAACCCGCACTTTGATCGTTACGTTCAGCGCAGTGCTGTCGTTACTAGTTCCTACTGTAGCTATTGTATGCTGTCCTTAAAGTTGTACCCAGTTATTTCATCTGTCCTCTTTAATTATTATTCTGATGTGATCGTACTGCTTCGCATTGTCGTGTACACAGAGTACAAATATTATCCTTGCTACCTCTCTTTGTTTGTGTCCAAAAAAAAACTGTCATTACTGCTTATAGTACCTAGCGATATGGGACAAGTAGGTCTCGAGTCTGAAGAATCAAGATCGCCTGGCTAGGGCAATCGTTGCAAACTGTGCAGGGCGGGTCGCCCTGCAGAAAGAGACCGGGTCAATGAAGTCTTTCTGGTGACTGCCTATTCCATCGACAATGAACTGTACTTTTCGTGGAGGACTTTTGGGTTGGCATTCTGGCGACGGCATTATGCACAGTGTACCTGTGCGGGCTGTTGGCTTACCGATACTCCTGTCTGTTCCACTGTTCACATAGGGCAGTGAGGAGCATTTTGTGTGATATTCACTGGCACATGAACGGAGCATAATGGGGACGACCCGTTGCCGTGAAGTTGGAACAGCGACTAACTAATTAACTAACTTTGCAGAGTAGGGTTTTTGTTTTTCCCTCCAACAGAAAATAAATCCGCCACCCTACCGAGGATTCCATCCTTGGTCTCCCAAATAAGAGATCAGCGTCCTAGCTTAAAAAGACTGTATCTTTTATTTTTTTTTTTTGTTGTTGTTTAATTTAGTTGCACATCCTTCACAGGATGTAACAGTCAACCCCAGCATGTTTGGCTGTTCGTGATTCCTAGTCAAATTTACGTTAAGTATTTTGCCATTACTTTCTTACCGACACCCATACCATTTCATTAAAAATTCCAAAGTAAGACTGTCTGCTTGCCAATCGTCCACAGCTGTATTTCGAACGCGGGTATGCGGGATTGCGAACCACGGAGCCAGACTGTAATATATTTGTCGAAACAACTCGATAGTTTTATCATTTATGGGCTTTTCTTCTTTCTTTACCGTTTTCCCCCGCCCTCTGTTCTAGTTCTCTGCTGTCTGTTTTCTCCGTACCTAATTTTTTTTTTTTTTTTTGGTTTTGTTTCGAGTGTCAACGTTGTTTCTGCCGCTGTCTTGTTTTGCAGCCATTTCTCAGTTTGAATATACCACCGGCATTATTGTTATCTTTTCATAATACTTTTATTGACAGCTGTCCTCTAACTTTTGCGCTGTTTTCTTTTAAATCTTTATCTCGAGCAAGTTATCCCATAGCGGTTATACCCAACGCGTTGTATCTTTTTTAAAATTGTATTATCAATGTGTCCTCATCAGCCTCATGAGGCCAACAGATTTATTTACAAGAAATCTGACACGTTTCGAATCAAAAATACAAAACTTACTGGAAAGCCCGCAGTTCACAATAATTCTCCCTGAAGAAAGTGGTTTGTTCAACACATAGACTCAATAATATCCCCCCGGGAAAGTAGTTTGTTCAACATACTGACGCAAATCTGACAGCACTTTCACTTGGAGATGGATCGTATTTCTGAATCTCTTTCTTCTTGGACTCATACTTCAAACCGCTATGGCTCTGTGTGTAACTTTCTGTTGTTCTGCTTCCTTTATATTTCTTGTCTTTTTAAAAAAAAAATCTTCTTCTTCTTTTTCATCTTCTTCTTCTTCTTCTTCTTCTTCTTCTTCTTCTTCTTCTTCTTCTTCTTTCTTCTTCTTCTTCTTCTTCTTCTTCTTCTTCTTCTTCTTCTTCTTCTTCTTCTTCCCATTTTAATAATCTCTGTCTCTAATTTTCGTCTTCGTCTACTTTAAGGCTGTGTATTTCGTCTTTCATGTGGATCACAAAGGATTTTCTGGTTTTATTTTCATCAGCATTATTCGATCTATCTTATTCAGCGTCGGCGTCTTTTCCTCACTTCTTGATTTACCGAAATATGTCTAGTTCCTTCCCTAATCTGCATACTAGTGATTTTACCATACATTGTTATTCCTTTTCTGGGAAGGCATCATTTAATGAAAGTACATTTCAGATATGTTTATTTCGTTATAACAAAATCTTCTCGTTATGTGACCACAGAACTATGTATGTCATGTTCTTCTTGCTGTACATAATGTTCTACTTGCATTGTTCTCTTTTCCTTTCGTTTCTGTTAGTTAATACTGTAATCAAAGGAATTCGCGTCATTCATCTCAGGAACCGCTCCCCGTTGCTTCCAAATTTGCTCATTCGTGGTCCATGATTCACTGCCATACAGCAAAACAGTTCCTGTATACCATTTCAGTACTCTATGTCTGGCATTAAATGATAGTCACTTGTTGCATAAGATAGGTTTTCATTTTCTGAAATGCAACATTTCCTTCACAAATTCTGCTTTTATTCTCAGTTACAATTTAAACGTTTCTACCAACTTAAAATAAATAAATACATCTATTTAAATATATCTCTCATTTGATGGGGGTGGGGAGAGAGAGAGAGAGAGAGAGAGAGAGAGAGAGAGAGAGAGAGAGAGAGAGAGAGAGAGAGAGAGAGAGAGAGAGAGAGAGAGAGAGAGAGAGAGAGAGAGAGAGAGAGAGAGAGAGAGAGAGAGAGAGAGAGAGAGAGAGAGACCAGTACAAACAATTTTCTTTTCAGGACAGTGAATTATTTAATCAAAACAGGGACGGTTAGGGAAATCCGGGACTTCTTGCAACCCCCAGCGGTTGTATATGTTTAAAATCCCAACATACAATTACATTATTAGAAAATCAATATAAATGACAGTGTGCCCCTTGCGAAACTTCCAGATATTGTTGAAGTAGAAGCAGCAGTAACAACATTAACAACAATCTACTCCGTGGTTACTAAAGCACTGCCAGCCAGACCCCTGACCTATTTGATTGAGCACAAATACATAATTCACGTGTCGCTGGTCCGGACACTTAACGCGGGAAACCTACGACTATCGTCTGCTCTAGATCATCGATCTACGAGCTTCCTTCATTTATGTAATGGTCGCTTCTTAGGACAGCTTCCTTCATTGATGTAATGGACGCTTCCTTGGGCGGCTTCCTTCAGTCATTGTTAATGAGATGGGTTGAGTGTTGGGCATATAAATCTAGACTTCAGGCAAAGAGTGGTAAAACTGTAGTGTCCGTAGACATCCGCAAGCAGTATCCGTAGACAGTACCCGTAGATATCCGCAGACAGTTGCGCGTGTATTGCCTGGGAGATAAGATTTATGATGCTGTCATCTTCATTTGGTATATAGTGGTGTAGTGGTTAGCGCATTTGTCATAACAGCTGTCCTTATTATGATTATGCTGAAAAATTGACGTCACTGCACCCGGGAGAAGCCATACGAGCTCAGTCTCTTCCAGAAGAATTCGAAGAGTATGAATACTGATTTTCCCTTTTGTGAGCTGGTTAGGAAAACCTGGCGTTGGTGTAACGGTTAGGAAGTTACACTGACTATAACATGAGTTCGGACGGACTAGTGTTCGATTTCTGGGCCCGCCGCTCGCTACAGGGTGGAAAGCCTGACCACCTATGTCTATGTGCACTCCGGCCTACAAATTATGATGGTCACAAAAGGGAAAATCAGTCCTAGCATCTAAAAGACATATAACAAGTTCCTGTTTCGGGACTTGTCTATTTGTTTAACGGAACCGTGCTCATTTGCGTTCACTGTGATCATGTCCATGCTCGATTTGTTGTTCTTTTCCCCTAATTTCTTACCATTTCTGAATACATCCAGGTTTCTTCCCAACCTTTGCTGAAAGTAGTTAGTCGTGGCTCCAAGTTTAAGGCAAAGGGTCACCCCATTATGCTCTGTTCCTGTACCAGTGAATATCATACAAAATACTCCTCACTATCTCGTGTCAAAAGTAGAACAGACGGCAGTCTCGACAAACCAACAGCAGGCACAGGCATACATGCCGCTGCCAGAATGCCAACACAACAGTCCGCCATTAAAATTACAGTTCATTGTCGATAGAAGCGGATAATCACTAGAAAATCAGCGGTTGCACACAAATTACTGTATAAGGCAAAACCAACTAGTTCAGCAACCTACCGTCCGCCATTTTTCTGAACATGCAATTCACAATACAAACCACCGCGGACAGATGTAAAAGCACTCCAAATTAAATCCACAACTCACATTGTTGCTCCACGCACTTAACTTAGTAGCTGGGCGACGGAACCATGTAATACCAGCCCAAAATGAGGAAAATGCTTAAGCAAACTGTGGACAGAAGTAAAAACACTTCTGGGGCCTTAATAGCTCAACAACCTATCCGCCATTGGGACAGAAGTTACACAAAAATAGTCTGAAAGTATCGTCGACAAGCACCTACTTCGTAGCTCCCGGGAAACCTTGTTGCGCTAGTTTTCATACAAAAGTATAAGTACCAGTCGTATTGGAATGGATGCCTACTAGTTGTATGGTTAATTTGGAGGTGACAGATTCGAATCCCTGGCATGGCAACTACAACTTTGAATGTTTATTTTGTCTAGTGTCTCCACCATTCTCTACGTCTTTCTTCTACTTCTGTGAACGCCAAACAATTCTTATGAATTTGTTTATGAGCTGTCTTAGTGGACTCAAAGGGTTCTCCAACTGATATATTTATGTTCTAATCAACCGGAATTGTGGCTCAAGGGATAGTGGCATTACATTTCACAATTCCGCAAAATACGAGTCTAGGGTTGGACATCAGTTGCGGGCTGCTTGGAAGTAGACAGCTTTCTGTTGGTTTCCATATACTTTGTTTTTTTTTTCGTTTTTTTTTTTCTTTTTTGGAGCTCGCTCGCTCGTTTTGAACTAAAGCGTAGTCCATACACACTACTTATAGTAGCACTGGACTGAATTTTGCGCGTGGATTACTTTTCCCTATTACCAGTGTCCCTTGCCATCAGGCGAACTCACTCCGACTTCAGACGTTACTTGTAATTCACGTCCTCAAATCAGGGACTTGAAGTCAATATCTTAGTCCAACTGTCCGGTGCAGTGGTTGAACCCTTTACCTCGGCATCAGCACACCGAATGTGCTGCCTTCTTTCCTAGCATGAGATTTCAACCGATCAGAAAGCAATAACAAACTACTAAACTACCATTAACTAGTGAATCACAAACAACCAACATTTTCTGGGGTAGATTGCAATGTCCTGTAAAGGAAATGCAACTAATGTTACTTTCACATCATATACCAAATTCATCTAAACCATTCCTCATTGTCCGTTCACCTCTACGTTAAACTTTGACAGCATCATTATTCAGGATTCCTTCTAAAAGCGTAGACAAACTGGAAAACCCCCAAGTCGGACTCCCCGGGGAAATCATCTTATTCCGTCTGCCCGTATATCGTTAGAAAATTGTTAATACTCTTTAATCACACTCCAGTAACCAGCTTATGGCTTTAACTATATGGGAACTTTTTCCTTCTGTTGTTTGTGTTTATTTCTCTTTAACTTGTAATGGGCAGGGGTATAATTTCGGAGTCCGGTTTTTCAAAGTTTTCATGAAGAGTAGCCAGTGCGTGCGAGTCATGTTTCAGTCATATATGACTGAGCTACCGTATGACAGACGACGACATTACCTGCGTTCTGTTAGCGTTAAATATTTGGCGGCACTCACCAAACTCGACACCCCACATTATGCCAACTGCTTTGGATGGAAGAGCGCAAGTGGTTCATCTTGTCGATTCTTTTAGGCTATTATTATCCGATTTCTGGTCCAATATAGCGGATAAGTTGTTGAGCTGTTAAGACCTCTGGAGTGTTGTTTTTTTTCTTTTCTGCCCACAGTTTGCTCACGCATTTTCCTCAAACCTTATCCTAGTGCAAGGAAATGCTACCTGAAGACTAAATGTAATGGCAGGGCCCTAAGCTTTGGTCGGCAACATGTGGCTGTTTGTGATATGCCAGGCAATTTGTATGTTCGTAGTTTTTCTTTTTTCTTTTTTTTTTTAAGTAGCAGATCCTTCTACACGCATGAAGAATATTTGGGTTCATCATAACTGTATAGACCAGTGGTTCTCAACCGATGGGGAATTCCCTCCCCCGAGAGGGGGGAGGGGGAAGAGATTATTGGGTTTCCGGGGGGGGGGGGGGAATTAAGATTATTTCAAGATCGCGTTAATACAAGAACTGATTACTTGATATTGATTTTCCCCTCCTTATTTTACGGTTCTGTACTTCTCGCAATTCTAAAATTCATTTTATAACGTAAGTAGACCCGCAAATCACGTTTTATTCAAACGTCTAGACTTTTTCTAGTATGTGTTATTAAATTTAGCTTCCAGTTTTACGTATACTGTGTAGGGGCAGGGGGGATTTATAGGGAGGGAATACGAAGGTGGGGGGTGACGTTCTGAAAATTTGATGTAGGTGTGCATGAGCCAAAAAAGGTTGAGGACCACTGGTATAGACCAATCAGCGCTCAACGGGTAGTGTAGTCGATGCCTGGTCGCCCGCGCCTGCCTGTCAGGATATGTCCTGGTATGCATGTTAGTCTGGGTCGACCTGGAAGAGCAGATCAAATGTTAACACCCGTCTTATGGGGGTTCGAACACATGTCCACTGGGATCGCTAGTAAGCGTGCTGACCACTACGCCCCAACGACTCTTACAACAACGTTTATTTCTGATTTACTGTGCACATTTCTGAAAACGGAAACGACTGAACCATAAACTTCAAGACTGTTTAACTGTCAAAAAACAAAAAAAGACTGCCATCTATTGCCTGTTGTACCTTGCGGTGTAGGACTGCGGGATTGTGAGTCTGGGGATTTAAGACCGCCTGGCTAGTGCAATCGCCGCGAACTGTGTAGGTTAGGCTTTTTTTCTGTCCTTCCCCCCCCCCCCCCCCCCGACATCAAACAATGAACACCTTACCGAGTGTTCGAACCCGGGTCTCCTGAAGGAGAACCCGGCATTGTAGCCACTCGGCCAGTCGCACCAAGAGCGTATGAAAATTTAAAAATTGAGACATATTCGCCCGCTAAATGCGGGAAACTCTACTTGTATCTCGCGGTCTTTGGCACTGTGAAATTAACAAACCACATGTCGTGGAAAATAGTACCCAACAAAGCGGGTAAAAGGTTCTTTACTGTACAATAATAATAATCATAAATATTAAATTGGTGATTCAGACCGAGACTAGTATGAAGGGTTTTAAACATATCATAAAACATATAACTCTATCAAGCATGTAGCACTATTGATGTCCATCCACTTATTGTTTGGAGAATATTGAGGTGGCTTCGCTTTGATTTCTATATCCATATACACAATTCATTTGCTTTAGAAATCAATCCATCAATCAATTATTATAATAATGTTAGTAATAACAAGCATTTTTTTAAAATCAACTCAAATTTATATTCTCTAAAATGTATAAATGTACCTACTTATAGCTTCAATTTATTGAAATGGACTATCATCACGGCGCAACGAAAACAAGTCCATAGGTGCTCAGATCTCCTACTCGTTATGTCCTCGGTTGTCTGACGGCTGATAATGCCAATCTGTGTTGGTTCACCAAGTTTCTTGTGTCCCTAACAAAGCCTTTAAGCCTGGTAACTCATTATATATATATATATATATATATATATATATATATATATATATATATATATATATATATATATATATATATATATATATATAGAGAGAGAGAGAGAGAGAGAGAGAGAGAGAGAGAGAGAGAGAGAGAGAGAGAGATTAAATATCATGAACACAGTAAATTAAGATGCATAAATCACCATCATTATGTCAGATGTAATAGTTCGCTTTATCCCCTTGTTCATCAACAGTTCCATCCACGACACCTGTAATCACATCTGCCACGGCCCCAACGTCTCAGGCGATATCTGTCACGTGGAACCCTCCACCTTTCACCAATGGCAAGCTGGTTCGTTACAGCATTTACCTACAACCTGGCAGTCTCGAGGGTCAGAATCTCACCACGATAGGTAAGCTTGTTTCTTTACTCCATCTACGCCACTTGGTAAGGTATATGATGGCAGATATGATACGGGCCCTTTAGAATCGAGTGCATAGTGCAGAAGAATTGATAGATTATCATGGCTTGTAGATAATACTGCTGCGGGGAGTGACCAGAGGATCTGGCCTACACTCAAAACTCCGAGGAAAGGCCAGACGGACACCTAATCAGACTGCTACTGGTACCATTTGTATCCGGACTCTTCGCTGGCTGTTGCAGATGAGGACGGAGCACGTATGGGAATGTCCTGAGTGCTGTGAGGTCGGTTTTTGACTCAGCTCAACTTCACTCAACTTACTCCATCTGATGGCAATGGAAGTGTGGCTTCTGAAGGAACTACGGGGTGTTTGTAAAGTCTCACTACACTTTGTATGTAGAACAGCTGTTTGTTGGAGAGTTTGTTTTCCGTTTGCAAGACGGAAAACATTCTCTCAAGTAAACAGCTGTTCTACATACAAAGTGTAGTGAGACTTTACAAACACCCTGTATCATGTCTGCTATGTCCAGACACACGAATGAGGCTTTACCGCTTTGAGGGTCTGCTGGGGTCATACTGCTTTGGGGGTCTTGTAGCTCTGGGGTCATACCACTGTGGGGGTCTTGTCGCTCTAGGGTCATACCGCTCCGAAGTCTTACCGCACCGAGGGGGGGGGGGGAAGAGAGAAGGGAGGTAGTACGCCTCTGTGGGTTTTACCGCACTGGAGGGGGAGGGGGGGAGGGGTTCTAAACAGCCTCATAAAAATTGTACCAGACAATTTTTAGAAGTTTCTGGTTATTGTTTGGCAATTAAAGGCGACAATTGGAATTAGCCACCCCGCCTCATTTGTAGTGACCGTGTATACGTAAATCCCTGGTATTTCGCATCCAGCGGCAGTGTATGTAAATC
>JACEFZ010000481.1:202500-210000 GCA_014155875.1 Cepaea nemoralis | reverse complement strand
ACACCGTGAAGAAGAATATAAAGTAAAATGAGGAGAAGATGATGATGATAAAGAGGAAGATGAGGAGAAAGAATAATAGGACCATGATAATGATGACGAGAAGGATGAGAATGAGAAACAGCAGAAGATCGTATCGTAGATACACTTAACATAGGTTACTGAATATCCAGTGCCACTACAGCTTTCAATGTTTATCTTGTCTAGTGCGTCCTCTATCTTTATTTCTCCTATTTTTATGAGCACTCAACAATACAACTGTGTTTATTTATGACCTAAGTGGTCTCAAAGTGTTCCCCAATTGGTGTTTCTATAATGGGATCCTTTGTCTACAGTCACTAACTGGAAATCATAACCAACAACTACCATTCCGCTACATATCCCCATTATTTCACGCTACCATATTTGTGGCGCTAAAAGCATACTCAACCTTCCCACTCCTAAAACCGAGCTTGCAAAAAGGTGGTTTGGCGTAGGCTAAGAGTTAATCTTTTTACCTTTACAACCGTTCATTGTTTGCAGTTCGGATTACACAGGAAATATCTAAATGTACTCTCAAGTTCTCCTCCACACTTGCTTCAACTGATCCTGTCGGCGTCGCCACTTGTACTCCTTGCGGCGTCTATAGGGTGAAATAAAACCATGTTTTGGTGATAACTGTCGAAATACAGACACTTTACCCGTGGTTTGTTCCACACAACCCAACTGTACATGTGCGCATACCAAAACAAAAATCAGTATACCGAATGTCTTGTTGTAACATCGTATGTTGGGCATAAGGAAGTGCTAGATTCAAGTTTCTCGTAAGTTATCTTATTAATGACAGTTGCAGCAGTTGAAGACAGTATGTAATTACACAGACAAATAATATTATAACCAGAAGGTGTTCTATATCAAAAACTGGTGCCAGGCTATTTAGCGCCATAGACAAGACTAGCTCCTGCCGATCTTTCCCTCCCCAGTTGTACAATAAACATGCTGAACTAGGTTTTTGAAGAGCACATATTTCGTAGTCAACATTTTTTTTAGAAATTAAAACAGCTATGTTCATTGTACATTTGTTAAAGTAACGGTACTTTTCTGTTAATTCACCCCAAACAAAACATGCACACACAAAATCACTTTCAGAGCCTCATTTGCATTGGTCCAGCAATAACTTCCGGTTAAGTGTTCGGTAGACTGCTGGACCGATGGATGGATGTTTTGTTAGTTCTTGGACCCGTAGGGCCATCACTGTCGTCGGAGTTTTGGGCCTCAAGGAAGCACCATAGATGATGATTAAACGTAACAAAGGAAACACCATAGAAGATGATTAAATGGAGCAAAGATTCCGGTTAAGTGTTCGGTAGACTGCTGGACCGATCGATGGATGTTTTGTTAGTTCTTGGACCCGTAGGGCCATCACTGTCGTCGGAGTTTTGGGCCCCAAAGGAAGCACCATAGATGATGATTAAACGTAACAAAGGAAACACCATAAAAGATGATTAAATGGAGCAAAGACAGTTAACGCTGCTTGTCATGATGGCGGTGACTGGACATCACTGCATTCCGGGCACGTCCACAACCGCTCGGTCTCTCCTACCAGGCCTACCAAATGCGATGGCGTTATTAGATCACAGACCTGTAACAGGAAATCCATTTCGGCACAAGGTAGAAGCAGCAAATGCAGACGACAATGACTCCGGGATGTGGCTGCCCAACTAGTAACAGGGACAATCAACATTTACTTTAGAAGAACCGTTTAAAGTCATTCTGTGTGATCAGTCAAGTAGTTCAAATGTATCGAAGCATTATCTATTAGACGATTCAAGCCGTTGCTTCAACAGAAGGACTTTCTATTAAATCTTTGACTTCCGAGGGGTTAGGGAGGATAACGGTCTTCACATTCGAACACTATCAGCGACCATGTACTTAGAGTTTCAGTCAAAGTATTATTCATTGATTCACTTCATATGATGTACATAACTCTGCAGTATGAACCTGATGAGATGCGACGAAATATGCCAGGCAAGAAATCTTGCAGTATTTTGTTTATAGCGTCTGAGCATGTTTACTAAAGGAATACATTGTGTTCTAGGTAGTTTTAGTTGAAAGTTACTGAGTTACTGTTGGGTTACTGTTGGGTTACTGTTGGGTTACTGTTGGGTTACTGTTGGGTTACTGTTGGGTTACTACTGGTCTGTACGGCGACCCTCTGATATTACGCCCGACTTTGAAAGTTACTGAGTTATTGTTGGGTTACTGCTGATCATACGGCGACCCTCTGAGATTACGCCCGACTTGACATTTGTATTTTTAATAGGGATCCATAATTAACAACAGCGGTCATATTCAGACGTCTTCGGGCGTAGCCTTGCCATAGAAATGCAAAGGTTACAAACGTTATTAAAAGCCTATGAATTAGCACCGGCAAACAAATTACAGTAATTATTTTAAGATCACGCGTATATCCCGTGGCGTCATCAGCATGTGAAGTATAGGCCATTTCGCAATTACTAATGAAGACAATCAAGGATTATGAAACTAAATGTTACAGAAAAATTCCTATAAAAATGTGGATCAAGAAGAAGAAAATTAATGACATTATGAAAGATCGGAATATCTAAGAAACCTGGCTCATAAATAACAGCGGGATTTGAAATAATGTGGCTATGCTAAACGCGATAGTGGCTTAGAGATAACAGTAGCGGAAAATGTTGTTCGTAAATGTAGAATAAGGGTTCTACAAGCTTGAATATTGTTAGAGAACATTAATTGTTTCGGTGCCAAGTAAAATGTCAGTTTAGACCAAATATCGCACACAATCAAATGAACAGGTATTTTATTGTACATTTCCTTTCATTGGACATTGAAATTGCGAAAGATGCCACGAAACAAAACAAATGTGTGCAAATTCATAAAATATAGTAAATCACCGGGGAAATTATAATTGTTCCTCATCATCTCATCTCCGTTGCTCTTGTACCTTGCCGTGTAGAATTAAAGCACAAACAGCGCTAGGTTGCCCGTCCATCATCTAATCTTGTTCCTGTTGTACCTTGCGGTGTCGAGGTGAAGTGTAAACAGCGGGAGAGTGCCCGTATATGGGCTTCATATATCGAGACTCCCATCCCTCTGTTAATTATATGTTGTTCCTGAGACGGATGCTGGGAACTCCTTGGACTGACAGAGTAACTAACAACGATTGCATAGAAGAGGCTAGTGAAAGTAGAACATTATGTGCAAATATACGAAAGCGAGAAACAGCGTTCTTTGGTAAGGTAATGAGAAGATATGTATTGGAAAGCATCGTTACCACTGACAAGATCAACAGAGGCAGACCAACAAAAATGATTCTGGGTGGACTGAAACATTGGCACTGAGAAATGCCATTGACAAATTTGATCCGGAGTGCCAAGGACCGAGATCTGTGGAGAAACATGAACGCCTGCGCCAGTTGCCAAGGCACGTGATGATGGTGAATTAAAGTTTCGAGGATAAATACTGGTTAGTGTGCTTGCTTATCAACCCAGTGGTTTGGGGTCGGATCCCAGTAGTGACCTTATTTGTATCCAGCCAGTCGCGGTCGTAAGATTGACCCTGGCTGGTACAGTTAATTAGTTCGTTAGTTGGTAGGTCGGTCAGACAGTCAGTCGGTTGGTTGAGTGGTTGGTTGATTGATTGGTTGGTTGGTGGGTGGGTTAGTTGGTTGGTTAGTTAGTTAGCTTAGCTAGCAATCTAGCTTGTTAGCTAGTTAGTTAGTTAGTTAGTTAGTTAGTTAGTTAAGTTAGTAAGTTAGTTTAGTTAGTTAGTTAGTTTCGTTCGTTCGTTCGTTCGTTCGTTAATTCGTTCGTTGATTGGTTGGTTGGTTGGTTGGGTTAGTTGATTGGTTGGTTGGTTAGTTAGTTAGCTAGCTAGCTAGTTAGTTAGTTAGTTAGCTAGTTAGTTAGTTAGTTAGTTAGTTAGTCAGTCAGTCAGTCAGTTAGTTAGTTAGTTAGTTAGTTAGTTAGTTAGTTAGTTAGTTAGTTAGTTAGTTAGTTAGTTAGTTAGTTAGTTAGTTAGTTAGTTAGTTAGTTAGTTAGTTAGTGTTATGTCCTTTACAGGATGTTGAAGCCAATCCCGGCATTTATTGACTGTTTCTGAATCACTAGGCAATTGTACGTTCTGGAGTTTGCTTTCTGATCCGCCGACACTCATACCATCGACATAAATCAAAAGCTATCTGATTCCAAATCATCCGCGACAGATTCGAACCCTGAACCCGGTAAGTTGGGGAATTGTGACACGGTATTCACTAACCCCCAAGCCATATACGCCAACATAGTGGAGGTCGCACCGGTAAAGACTGTTGACATTAAACCTATACTGGTTTACATTTGTTTCAGATGTGCCTTGGAACACGACTTCTTGGGTGATTGGTCAACTTCGGTCATCACAGAAGTACATCGTGTCCTTAACTGCCTGGAATTCAGAAGGAGAAGGACCAAAGAGCAGCGCAGATGTGACCACACTTAGTGCGGACAACGGTAAGTTCAAGCCAGTCCCACAAAGTTATTAATTGTATCTCGTTTGACGCCATCTCGACTTTGGGTCTTTTGACAAGAAGTACATAATACCCGTGGAGAAAACATTGTGCTAATACCGAGGTAGTGGGTTCAATCCCTACACCGGTAGGTTGGACTAAAATGTTGACCTCTTGTCCTTGACTTTGGAACGTAAATTACAAGTACCTAAGAAATCGGAGTGGGTTCGCCTGATGGCGAGGGATCCTGGTAATAGGAAAAGCTAATCCACACGCAAAAAACATCAGTCCATTGCACTAGAAATAGTAGCACGTGTATGGACTACGACTGAGTTCAAAGCACGCGAAAGCAAAATAGCTTACTAACAGCTTGTCCATAACGGAGGGAACAACGACTGAGACTGCCTTCAAGAAGCAAATCAGTCGTCAGATTATCCTCTCTGTACCACACAATATTCAGTCGGATCCCCGGCTCAGTGTCTCCCTCAGCGTTTAGAGACGCTAACATACCTGTTCTGTATTGATTAACCATTCTACTTTGGCTTCCTAGGTGGCGCTCTTGTCTGAATTCACTCCTATTATCTTCTAGATCTTGCAGTCCTGCTAAGGTTGCAGAAACAAGTTATAACCACACGTTTCATACACAAATACTGACATATTGTTTGGCTCTCAAAGAATTAGGGGTAAGAATTAGAGACTAAAGGACACACCAGGCAATATAAACATTGAAAGCTGTAGTTACAGACCGAGATTCAAACTGGTCACTTCCAAATGACGACAGCGCCTGGATTACAGAAATGCGACGTAGACAGTCAAAATTGTTTGGATGTGTTAATTTTGAGAAATACACTGAAAATGTAGTGACAACTTGCAGAAAGAAAGGGGAAAAGGCAAGTAAATAAATACTTGGATGGCTTGGCCACATAGCAATATCGGGAAAAGAACATAACCCCTGATACAAGAATGGCGATCGTGTTAGATGGCGAAAGTTCATAGACATGGTACGTGATGATCGTGAAGATGATTGAAGAGTATGGTTTCCATCTTGCAAAAGACAACCGTTGTCAGGGTTTATGTATGCACTAATGAGCAAAGATGGCGATGAGAAAGATCAAGGACTTCTTTGCTTCCCCACTCAGACAGTGCCCTGGATACCTTGTAGTTTTAGCATTAACGTGACAGGGGTAGTAATAATCTGGTTCATCACCACATGTCAGAAAATTACTCCCCTTGGTCACCAAGGTAACTGTATATCCATCCTGTTAGGTAAAAACAGGATATACGGCAGCGAGAAGGGAAATTAAGTTTGCGATAATGGCTTCAGACTTGGAAAATGTGCAGCAAGTGAAGAAGAGCTGGAATACCTTTAGGTAAAATGTGCATCAAACAAATTTCAACAGACAAGAGTGAGGCAAAAGCATAAATCTTTGCCTGTCCTCCCCTTGCCAATTTAGTCTAAGTAAACAGGAATGTATTTTACCGTACAGCGAAATTTGCTCCAGGAAATAT
Source organism: Cepaea nemoralis (assembly GCA_014155875.1). NCBI lineage: Eukaryota > Metazoa > Mollusca > Gastropoda > Stylommatophora > Helicidae > Cepaea > Cepaea nemoralis. The sequence goes on along the minus strand of JACEFZ010000481.1, from coordinate 203,993 downwards.
GCCAACTTAAAACGGTACTTTCGAAATGGCCACAAATCAAAGCAAATCCAATGTGAACAGTTCCACATTGACATGATTGCGCGACCTAAAAACAACTTCAAAATACTGGTTTGGTAAATTGTGTATGTTGCTTTTTTTTTTTCTTTCTAAGACGATATTTATATTTACGTAACTTCGTTTTTTTCCGTTTTCCGGCGTTTCCTTTCTACCTCATTTTGCTTGTTGTTTTGTTTGGAATACTCTGTCATTTCCGGAGAACCATTTTAGCTTTGGCAGACGAAAATATTTTACGGGTGTCTTGCTGGTTGTAAGTTAAAGTACACGTGTTCCTAAAGGGGAGCGATGTTGTTATTTCCACTGTTTCCTTCAGTTAATCACTATTGTTATTTCCACGTTTTCCTTCAGCGAGGAAATATCGTCATTTCCAATTATTCATTCAGTGAAGAGCTGTCGTCATTTACACTTGTCCCCCCTTATGAGGAAATATCCTCATTTCCACATGTTCCTTTAGCGAAGCACTATCATCAATTCCACTTGTTCCTTTAGCGAAGCACCATCATCAATTCCACTTGTTCCTTCAGCGAAGGATTATCATCATTCCCTCTTGTTCCTTTAGCGAAGCACTATCATCTTTTCCTCGTGTTCCTTAAGCGAAGCACTATCATCATTTCCCATTGTTCCTTTAGCGAAGCACTATCATCATTTCCCCTTGTTCCTTTAGCGAAGGATTATCATCATTTCCACTTGTTCCTTTAGTTAGACAATATCAGCATTTCTGTGTGTTTCTTTAGTAGACACTATCATCATTTCACTTGTTCCTTTAGCGAGGTACTATTATTTTTGGTTTTCTTTTATTTGTTCCTTTAGCGAAGTACTATCGTTATTTCACTTGTTATTTGAGCGAGGTACTATCGTCATTCCACTGGTTCCTTTAGCGAGGTACTATCGTGAGTCCACTGGTTCCTTTAGCGAAGCCCTATCATCATGTCCACTTGTTCTTTTAGTGAGGTTCAATCGTCTGTTCACTTGTTATTTCAGCGAGGTACTATTGTCATTCCACTGGTTCATTTAGCGAGGTACTATGGTCATTTCCACTTTTTCCTTTAACAAGGTACTATCGTCTGTTCACTTGTTATTTCAGCGAGGTACTATTGTCATTCCACTGGTTCATTTAGCGAGGTACTATGGTCATTTCCACTTTTTCCTTTAACAAGGTACTATCGTCTGTTCACTTGTTATTTTAGCGAGGTACCATTGTCATTCCACTGGTTCATTTACTGAGGAACTATGGTCATTTCCACTTGTTTCTTTAACATCGTCTTTTCACTTGCTCCTTCGACGAATTACGAACGTGACGTCAGACATTGGCTCAAATAGACCAAGTTCGTATCACAGCGTTAACTGGATTCTTATAGGTACAAGGATTAAAAAACCCTCCCCTTCTCACTGTTCTAGAGTAGTGGATCGGACATCGATACTTATCGGAGTAGGCC